>VHZZ01006349.1:70149-80163 GCA_009801015.1 Silene noctiflora | reverse complement strand
ACATTCTGTTCATTTTTATAAAGATTAGATTGCAATTTTTGGGGCCTCATTTTATTTTTGGCACCGGGCCTCGAATTGTTTTAAGACGCCCCTGACCCTACCCAGTAACCCAGCTCCACAACTGTCTCCATGTATATATTATGTGAGCTATATAATGTTCTTTAGTCACCAATGCTTACACCTCCCAGATCCTCGTATTTGGCACATTTGGATCGGATGGGGTCAGGTCAAGTCATTCCTTGTACCGATGCCTTCTACTATGACATTAATAATAACCATTTAACTCTTATTCAGGTTAACTAGTTTGGGCTATTATCGCGCTTCTTGTAACATAATAGTTTAATACGAATAAGTGTTTTTCTCCAAAATGAGCTTTGATTAATCAAAGTTAGTTACTTGATTCATTCGAATGTATTGGCAAAATTTACAAATATATAAGTAAATTCATGTTCTCTTACGATAAATCTGAAATCCGACCAAAAAAAGTTTGAACTTGCATATTATTCTTATACATATAGTTATCACTCTAATCATATAGAATTATAAATTTGGAAAGACTTCTAAAAATCAACCTTCAAAACAAAAATGAAATGATATAAATGATGAGCAGCATTTTTCTATTTTTTTCTTCATAGTTATAATTATTAGTAGTAGGTGGATTAAAGCTACGTGTAAGTAATAGACAAGTCGGGTCACCCAGAAGTTTACACATATCCATCCCAATCACCACATTTTCCATCTCATCTTTTCCTTTCCTTTTTTTTTTTCTTCCGGTAATTATTACGAGTATGTGAGAAGACGGTAAGACTCTGTTCTTTTAAGTTAATTTCAGCTTATGTTAGTTCAGCTCAATTCAGTTCAGTTAAGCTCATTTAGCTCATTTTTTCACAAATTAACTCTTACTTTAACTTCATTCAGTTCAGTTCATTTCAGCTCAAATTCATTCAGTTCAGTTGGAGCTCCTATATTAAAGGAAAGTATTTTTATAGAAAAGAACTACTTACAATAATTAAAAAAAAAAAAATCGTCTCACAATAAAATACCATCCTTCTTAGGGGTGTAACCGAGCCGATTTGAGCTCGAGCTTGGGTGGGCTTCGAATCGGCTCGAAAACTTGAGGTAGAGCTCGGAATCGGCTCGGAATTTTCCGAGCTTAAAAATTCAAAGCTCAGAATCGGCTCAGATTAAGCTCGAGCTCCATTAAATCGTTATTTTTTATACATTTTTTAACTTTTAAATCAAATTAGAAAGAAATATATTATTAGAAAAATGTAAATATAAAATACTTATCAAGTATAATAAAATTAAAATTATGCATGCTAAATTAACATTTTATTAAGAATAAAAATATTTGTCAAGTATCAAAATTAACTAATAATAAAAAACAAAACGAGCCTAAATGAGCTTCCGATCCGAGCTCTACTAAGCTCGGAATCGGCTCGGATTTTATCCACCTCGGCTCGGAATCGGCTCGAAATTAGATTTGACCGATTTCGAGCCGAGCTTTGATCGAGCTGATTCCTAGGTGCGAGCCACCTCAGATCAGTCACACTCTTAGTCCCTTCTCTAAAATTTGTGATTTTTTTTCCTTTACTTCAATTCTACCCTACGTCCTTCTTGAGTGGGCTCAATTTCCGACACTAGGATATTTAATCCCCCTACTCCTGTAATGATTCCAACACAAGGCCCCATTCCCATTATAAAACGACACCGTTTCTCAATTATATGCGTCCTTTTTTCCTTAATCTACATAAGATTCATTTAGACATTCACTATACGTAACCAAATGATAACTGCAACTACAAGCAAAAAAACAAAAAAACGCACCAAATTATCAATTAATTTAATCAAATTTGGAAAAAAAAAATTCTAATAATTTCTGTTGTTCTTGCACTATTATGGTATAAATCTCAATTTCTCATTTTTTTTTGATCAATTGTAATATTTCCCAATATAAAGATTTTGTTTATTTTTATCTTGAATTCTATTTTTTCATTTTATTCTTGTGTTAGGAGGTTTTATAGTAACACAATTGTCAAACGGATTCATACATAGCTCTATTAACGGTAATAAAGGATTCTGTTTTCCTATAAGTTTGTGTAAAACCCCCCTTACACAAGTATTTTTGTTGATCAATTGTTGTCTTTTTTGTAATAATGAAATATTAAATTAATAACGATAAATTTGTGTGTGATTTGCATGTATGATTTTGTTGGGTTTTGTTTTCTTGTTAGTGAAGCATAATTCCTTCAATAGTTGACTATTTTTTAGTTATTTCAGAAGAAGGCGGATTTATTTTCTGATGAATTGATTAGATACAGGTAAGGTTGCGTACATCGCGACCTCAACCGACAGTAATTAGATACCAGCTGGGTTTATCTCTTGTAAAGTTGATTATGATGAAAAGGGGTTTGTGATGAGTAGTTTGAATGTGTATCAGTGTATGGGTAAGTGATAAAAATTTAGGTGGTAAGACTGATTTCCAGTTTTACTTTTGTACGGATGAGTAGTAATTATTGGGTATATGACAGAGTCTTTTGATTATTGTGTTACTTTTTTAGTTGTATAATTTTAGTAAGATTTATTGAAGTGTGATTATGTTTGTAGAATGTCTGGTTTATTATAGAAATGAGGGAATTTAGGAATTTTTGGGTTTGATTACCTGAATGATTGGTATTTGGTGGGTAGTTGTACCACTTTGGGTAAGACTGTTCCCTCAGTGAGGAAATATAGATAACATTTGTTATCAACTCTAGACTAGATAATTTGCTGGATTTAGGATTTTTGGGTGATTTATGGTAGTGGATGAAGCGGTCTCGTTTACGAGTTATACGGAATATGCAACATTAGATGTGGTTTAGCCATACCCTCTTTAGACATTAGTACTTTGTAGTCTGTATATGCTAAGAGCATTAATACTTGGAAGGGAGTTGGTATGTTGATGAGGTGGAGTACTAGCCTACTTGTGGAGTTGCGGTATGCTCATTGTAATTTGTTGCTGTTTGAATTTTGTGTGCATATGTTGGGTGTTTTCCAGCATCAAATTAAGGTTTTTGCAAGCGAAAAGCGATACCTTAAATGTGCTCAGGTTGAACTGCTGGCTTTTATGCGAACACATGTTTTATGTTAAAAGAGTAGGTTTGTCATGCATGTTTGTAGCTGCTGTGATTTCTTGGTGGGTTGGTCTTGTGGACATGCATATGTTGTGTTGTGTTCCAGTGGTATGAATCTGAGAAGCAGTAAAGTGTAGAAGCATTCTGTTTTAGCACGTATTGATCAAGTTTTCTTATAGATATCAATTAACTTAGTCGTTAAAGTCTTTGAGGTCCTTACTCATGACCTAGGTTGAAACCCGTCACTATAAAAGTTGCTGTTTTGAGTTGTGACTGTATAATTAAATAAAATATTCACAATGAGTTGTCCTCTGTTGCAGTAAGATGATTGATGGCGGCAGCAGAAGCAAGAGCTGCGTGGCAAAGAGTTAACCGTTATTTTGTTCAAGAAGATGCAAAAAGAGCTCCAAAGTTAGCTTCTCGACAGTCTTCCAGTTCTTCATCTAAACAGGTTGATACAGGACCGTTTAATGCTGCTGACTCCACTGACCATTTAGCCATAGGTTTCATGCCGTTCAACAGGACTCCTCCGTATTCTAATCTACCCCCTGACGCAAAGTGGTGGCTTCAAATGGAACCTAATTACGTGCACCAAAGAGGCTTGAACACTAACTACTTTAGTGATAGGAAAATCAATGTAGAATCCTCTCCAACTTGTACTATGGAAAGCCCTCCGAAAGTTGAAGCCGCTGTAGTTAGTGACGATAGTGTACAAAGTTTAAAATATGAAGACCTTGAGTCTTTTCTCGATGTGAAGAAACATTCGGAATTGACACCGGAGGAACTGAATCTTGGTGACAGTAAGGTTGACCAGGATTTCCTTGATGTAAAGAACATGACCGACTATTATGATATGATGGAAATGGAATTGATTGGAGGGCCAGTTTCCAAACAATCTACTGACTTTTCGTCCAGTGCTGATTATTCTTGGGTTGGGGGAGAGAAGGTGCCTTGGTGGCGTGTAACAGATGGAGAGGAATTGGCTTCGTTTGTGGCGCACAAATCACTTCTCCATATTGAGAATTGTGATCTTCCTCCACCTCAAAAGATGAGAGTGAGGAGAGAATCATGTAAACGGGCTAGTTTTATGGGTCATGATGAGATTTTTATGGCATCTGTCGAGTGTGAAACCCAAAGTGAAGCCATGTCCAGTCCATCATCTGGCGGTTCACAGGGAAAACATTGGTCTTCAGTCAAAGAACTTCCACGAGATGAAAATGTTGCTACTGAAACCCTCAGGTAACAGTATAATTTTCAATTTTGCTTTTGGCTTCAGACACAAATTTTGTCTTGTCAGCTTCGTATGTTACTTCTATTTCATTAGAGTTATAGTCAACATGTTTGTCTTTCCTGTTGGAACTCTGAACGAATCCGAAAAGCCATTGCTTGAGACGAGGCTGGAGTGCTTCAGTTAGCTAGAACATGCTTTTGTTGCGATCAGTTTTCTTCTGTTGTAGGATTATTATGTCACATCAGGTTACCCATGATCTCAGAATACACTTTGTGCTTATGAGATGTTGCGGGAGATTCTATAACTTAAAACCTCTTCATTTACCCAATCAGGGAGTAGGTAACGTGATGTGGTTTTAGAATTGTTGTTGGTAAATATGACTTTAGCATAGCCGGTAAGGTCATTGGGTGATATTCATAACTTAGATTCGAAATTGGTCATTTTTTAAACTGCCTTTTTGGATCCCTTTARAATGAAAGAAATTTAACATGTATGTTACTGAGTTAGAAGTTCGTTTATGTTTTTGTGTTTGTTTCTGGATGTGAAGTTTATGAATAAAATTGAAAATTGTCTAGATCACGCAACCATGATATGCCAGACAGAGGAGTTTTTCCTGAGAACGATCGAAGTAAGGCCAAGCTACTAGAAGCACTATGTCATTCTCAAACTCGAGCCAGGGAAGCAGAAAGGGCTGCAAAGCAAGCCTACACCGAGAAAGAACATATTCTAAAGCTCTTTTTTAAACAAGCTTCTCAGCTTTTTGCTTATAAGCAGTGGTTCAAATTACTACAATTGGAAAACATCCTTGCTCAAACTGGTAACAACAACTCGTCCCCTCTAACCATCTTCCCTGATCTTATCCCACAACTTCCCACAAAACCCCAAAAGTCACGTAAAAACTGGCAGAAGTCGTCTAGAGGAAAGAGGCGCAAAAGGGGTTCACAAGAAAATGAGATAGGTAAATTTGCTGTTGTTTTTGCTGTGGGTTTCACTCTCGTTGGAGCCGGCTTGATTTTGGGGTGGACAGTCGGTTGGTTGCTGCCCACTTTTTAGGCTGTCATTACCTGATTCTGAACTTTCTTGAACAAGCTGCGTTGCGAGTCTAGCTTTGTTGTTGTGTTGGAGAATGTAAGCTAATTAGGCGGTCTTTGGTTCGGTTCATGTATGTACAAAGAATGTGGTGTAAATATGTGGATATTTATTTCGGAACATTTTGTCTATTACTTTGATGTTGATTATGTGGTTTGTCTTAGTCTTCTAAGATTACTAGAGTGTTTGCCTGTGTTTTAAAGGCAGTTTAGGAGAGAACAAGCATCTGTGTAAATATTATGGATTTAAGGTTGATGTCGAATTTGTTTGAGGTCATTACAAGCTAGAAATTTATAGTGAGAACCGTCTATGCAGCTGGTCCTAGTTTCGAGCTTGCTGGGTATATTTGTGCTTTCTATTGTGATTCCTAGTCGTCCAAATTTAGGCGCTGCTAATACCATGGTTACAGTACAGCACCCGAAACACAGCCTAATTGCGACAGAAATCTGATCAGCGTATTTGATATACCGTACTAACTATAACAAGGAAAAGAACTTGACACCAAGTATGCATATGTACGAAATGGTTCTGTATCAGCTGAGAATTACAGATCAGTTCGGCGTACTTGAAGTATCCATGTTAAATATCGGACATTGTGGTGAAGCTTCAATCTCAAGCTAGCTCACGGATTGTACGGTGAAAAACCTTAACCGAAACTATTAAGTATACGGTTCATTAAGATAATAAAATAGTTGTTCCTTTACAATCAAACAATGTTCGTTTCATCGATCCATTTCAAATTCACAAATATAATGTAACTGAACAATCAAGTTGACACAACTCCTTAACTGTTCCTTCACAAAAAAAAAAAAAAAATCCTTAATTGTTCTAGACAGTGGCGGATCTTGGACTGAACAATAAAATGGGGGTCGAAGTTTAAAATATTGACTTCGTGGATTAATATAAGACTCCGTCAATGAGTCAAGGGGGGCCTGGACTGATAACTTTACACTGTAATATGGAAATTCAGCGGGGGGCCGGACCCCTCCCAGTATAACTAAGATCCTTCACTGATTCTAGACAAATGAACAAAGAGACGGTTATATATAATGTGTGGAACATGCAAGATATATCAAATTTGGATCTTTATGCACCTTTTTTTATCTAAATATTGTCTATGTCCTCATTGTTTGTTTACCTATTCTGTTTATGGCGGTCTCATACATTTATTTACTTTTCTATATATTGAGAATATTTTTAAAGGTTAATTTGATCATCTACATAACCTATTATCCACCTATGACTGAATAACAACACTCACAAATGACCCTTTACTTGTGATCTTTTTGCCAAAATAAAAAATAAACAAATGATCGAGATGAGGTGGAGTAGCATATTTTATGATAATAACAATGATAACATTTGATGACAAAATATCAGCCTTCTAATATGCAATTTCTTTTGAAGAATTATAATATGCAATTTCAGATAAAAGAAATAATCAAATCACTAGGTCATTTGTTCAATTTGCCATTTTCACTAAATATTAAATTTTTAATCAAAATGATAATCAAATCAATTTAATGTAATTCCACTCACAAAAACCAATCAAAACAAAACAAAATTAAATAAACAAAAACCCAAATCATAAAAAGTTTCTTTATACCTGAAATGTTGTTCTTGCCGCTTGGAATTGGACCAATTATTTTTTATTTTGAGTTCAAATAAGTAGACTTGACAAAATCAACTCGACTCCGATTGACTCAATAAAAGGTTGACTCGGGATCCAAAATTGACCCAAAAGGCAACACCGAATGTGATCCGAGAACCAAAAATTACCCGAGCTTTCTTGTCCCGTAATTCCGTAAATGACCCGACCCGGAACAACTCGATCTGAAACCACCAAACCCGAAAATAACCCGACAAAACATAACTTTAATTAACTCAAAAAGACTTAAAATGATTTTTATATATTATAATAATTGACCCGAAAATATATATTGGATAGACTCGAAATCATAAATGACCCAACCGAACCCGAAAAATGAGAAACCCGCACCCGACTGACCCGTTTCCAAAAAAAATACAATTAAGGCAGCTTATAAAAAAAAACCTACCCATTAGAAATTCGGCCCAGTAAATGAAATCTACGGCCTCAATGCCATATGCGACGTTGTTTGTCTATTTTTACAAGTGATTAAAACGACTTAATTCACTGTTCTTCCTCGATTTTAACCTGAAACCCTTGATAAACCACAGATCCTTCAATTCCATCAAAACCAAACATAAAAATCAAAACTTTCTTCAAACCCATTTCCTTATGGCGTTAATTAAATCAAAATTACATCTCCTTTCCCTAAATCCTGCATTAAACCCTTTTCTTTACCCTTTTCGACAGTTGTTGAATCCGCTAAAAACCCTAATTTTTCTCAGGATGAGAAAAAAACCCATGAAATTGATGCTAATATAAGCTCTAATATCACTCCTCAACAGAACCCAGTTGTTAAAGGATTGAATTCATTGATTAAAGATCATCATAAAAAAAAAACCCTAATTTTTATAAAACCCCTAATATAGGCTATAATTTTACAATTCCCTCCCTTGCTCATTCCTTTTCTCAGATTACTTCAGGTGAGTGTATTTCTCCTTCGGTTGTCGTTTCTGTTATCGAAAAATGTCGGTATGTTCGACATCGTATCCCATTTGCATAAGCTCTTGCCCTTTTTAATTGGGCAGTTAGTTGGGACAATTTTGAGATTTTTAAGCAGGGTTTTGTTGAAATTGTTGATTTACTTGGGAAAGCCAAGAGATTTGATATTGCTTGTGGTTTAATTAAGGAAATGAAACATCGAAAATTAGACATTCCTTCTGAGCTTTTTGTTAGGTTGCTTAGGAGGTATGTCAAAAATGGTACTTTTTCGGCTAATCATGCGCTTAATTGGATGGAGAGGTATGGTTGTAGTCTTGATAATGCTGCAATCACTGTTGTTATTGATATGTATGTTAAGAGGAAATGCGTAGGCCAGGCTCAGTCGTTTTTTGATGGATTGAAGGATAGGTGTGAGTTTGATGATGTTGATTATAATAACTTGATTAAGGGTTGGTGTAGGGTTCATGTTATTTCCAAGGCTGCGAGGGTTTTTGGCGAAATGAAGAGGAAGGGAATTGTTCCAAATGTGTATACTTATAATATTTTTATTGATGGATTGTGTAGACATGGGAAGATTACGCGGGCATATGGTGTTTTCTCGGAGATGATTGAGAAAGGCTGTCAGCCTAATGCTGCGACTTTTAATAGCTTATTGAGTGTTCATGTGAAGTTTGGGACGGCCGAGAAGGTTTTGCAAGTTTATAATCTGATAGAGAGGCTTGGGTGTCAACCTGATGTGATTACTTGTAACTTTTTGATTGAGTGTCATTGTAGGGATGAGAAAAGGGATGATGCAATGAAGTTGATTCACGAAATGGTGAATAAGGGTATTGCGCCTAACGCGCATAGTTTTAATCCGATATTTAATTGTATCTCACAAGTGGGAGATGTGAATGCTGCTCTCATGTTGTTTGCAAAGATGAAGGAATTGAAGTGCCAGCTTAATACCGTGACTTATAATGTGCTACTGAGGATGTTTGTCGAATCTAAGTCGTCTGATATGGTTTTTAAGTTGATAGATGAAATGGATGAGCTTGATGTTGAACCTAATGTTGAAACCTATAAGATTTACATTTCGATGTTTTGTGCTATGGGGGATTGGTCAAGTGCTTGTATGCACTTCGAGGACATGCTCGAGGAAACGGACTTAAGACCACGTAGGCATGTGTACGAAATGGTTCTCAAGGAGCTGGGAATTGCAGGTCAGACAAAGAAGCAGGAGGAGTTCGTGGATATGATGAATGCCAATATGAAGTAACCATATTAAGTATCGGACATTGTGGTGAAGCTTCAATCTCAAGCTAGCTCTCGGATGATACGGTGAAAAATCTTAACTGGAACGGTTAAGTATACGGTAATTAAATGCATTTCTGATCATGCCTATATCACTATATGTCACACACACTCACACTGGGTGATTAGAAATGCTAGCAACACCAGTTGGAAAGTAAAAACTGTCCTGGATTTGCAGAACGTAAACAGAAAAATCAGCTATTGACTAAAAAAGTGTGCCATGTCGCAAAATGGAAATCATACCAGAAAAATTCTATATTTCATTAAGCAACATCATCATCATAAACATGTGAGATTTCTCAGTCTCCACCATGAAATCTGTCTAGCATCCAGATTTTGTAAAAATTCAGATCCCATTATAAACTGCAGCATATTGAGGAACGCACTGCAAACCGAAGCAGGGGCCTCTTGTTTCGGAAACTTGCCATAGGCCACATAAACGAAGAGAACGAAAGTACAAATAACCCACCAATTCTGCATTCTGCAGTGGTAGTATGCCGAATTCATCTACCATGAAAGGAGTGGTAGGTTGCAACATTAACATTGCCTCCTTTAATGCCTCTAGGATCCCACCAATGGCAGGATAAAGGAGTCAAATATACGCAATGATAGGCTATCGTACACCTATGCAAAAATACCCTTTGGTACAACACAAGTAATGTAGTATTAAGGGGTCGAATCCACAGAGAGCTCGGTAG
>VHZZ01006348.1:52749-72186 GCA_009801015.1 Silene noctiflora | reverse complement strand
GGACATGTTTTAGGCTTGATTACGCTCCTCTCCGGTTCATACCTGCAAATAATACAAGACAAACCAAAGTAGACTATTCGGGGGACAATTGTAGCAAGACACTACATAAAATGCATAGAAATGCGTGCAAAAACAGTACAAAAAGTCTATGTAGAATGCACGCATCAGAACCTTGGCCAGATTCGTTTCCTTGGGTACATTGGTGGTCTTAGGGGACGGATTTGGGTTAGAAACAACCGTGGACTGAGTGTTTGGGGTCGGATTAGCATTAGACGAACCAGATTTCGAAGTGAAATCAGAATCAGTCCAAGTAGGCTTGCTACTCTCGCCCTTTACTCCCCAAATTCTCGTTTTCCCTTGTGTCTCAACTTTTAAACACAAGCCACATAGAGTATCAAAATCAGAATAAGGGTATAATTCAACGATATTAGCAATGTTATAATTTAATCCCCGCAAAAACCGAGACATTTTTTGCTCTTCTACTTCCTCCAATTCGCCCATCAAGGATAAACTTTCAAACTCGTCGATATATTCATTGACACTTAGTTTTCCTTGTTTCAAATCAGCAATCTTACGGTATGTARCTAATCTATGGGTCGTTGGCACATACCTTTTGCGGAGTTTACGTTTCAAGGACTCCCAATACTCAATCTTTGCCTTTCCCGCGCGCACCCTTTTGGCTTTCATTGCTTCAAACCATAGGGATGCTCCTTTGCTTAGCTATAGAATCGCATACTCGCACCTTTGTTCATCATCCAACTCCTTGAAGTCGAACATACGATCTATTTTTCGTTTCCACTCCTAGGCAATTCGTTTAATTTGAACAACTCTACTACTCGTTCACCACGCCTAGGCTGCCACCTTGGGTTATTCTCATGGATGTCCTTCAAAGACTCCCTTAGACTATTCAAAAATTCGGGACTAGTGTAATCCATAGCACAAAAACGGATCAAGAGCTGAGGCTCTGAAACCACAAATGATGCGAATTCTACTCGAAGAATAGAACTCGTGAGATTGCAGCGGAAACCAACGAATTGAATAGTCAGACGTACTGTTCGTTTTTGGATTCTGGAACTATAACAATAGTTTTTGAGAGATAATAACGAAGGAACAATCAAACACACGACCAGATTCGAATGCACTAGGTGCAACCCAATCAGAATCGTGATATTTGAACACACAAATGATGTGTTAAGAACGGATATTTGACGAGCTAGACCTATAACTCGACAATGGTGGTCGATGCTCAAGACCTATTCAAACGCGTCGAATAAAAACCAAAGTTTCTGAAATGAACAATTTCAAAAGAAAACAAGTGTTTGTATTATTCTTGGTGTGTTGAACCACACGGTTGAGGGGCCTTATAAGTTATATAGCTCTCAACTTTACATAAGATTTATCAGAGTTACAAGCATAAGAATTATCAAAGTCTCAAGCATAAGAATTATCAAAGTCTAGGCTACAACTACCAAGTGATTCAACAAGATATTTAGTTGTAAGATTAGATTTTTATTTGGCTGCTAGGTGGCCGAGTGGGGCGGCCCAACAAGGCTTCAAATAGCGCGCTCCAATTCAGCCCAAGGTCCAAGTGAGCATGGTTAAGAAGCGAAATCGATATAAGCCCAAATACATATTATCATTGTTCTCCTTCGAGCTTACTACCACTGTTTTATCCAAGCCCGAGTCTTCTACTTGAGTCCTATAAGGAGATTGACACCAACAAACACCCTCAATCGATTTAGAATGTTTTCCATCCAATTCTTTGAATCCCTAACTCCAAGATTAGTTTCGATCACATTTCATTTCCCATTTCTTCTATTTTTATCAAAAACACAAATCACTAGTCCCTTCAAACCTACATCACAATACTATTATTTCGATTTATCTTAAACTAACTTAATCCGACTAAAATTTCATCTAACAATAAACTAACTCTTATTAACAACTCGATAATAATAAGTCTAAGGTAAACCAAAATCCCAGATAATCCTAATTACCATTCCTACAGCGTACAACTACAGCCTATCTCGACCCAACCTGAAACAAACATATACAGTACAAAATCAAACAAATTACAGATTTACCGTTATTAATTACTAGTAAATATCCCTTGTCTCCCCTCTTACACCACGTCCAACTTTCCACATCCTGATTCAGCCGAGTTCACCGAGTTAAAATACTTCTACACATTAACACGGAAACTAATTAGGGCACCAATTTCCTCTTTAATTTGATTTCAATCACTTTCTGCAATTACGATTTCCAGAAATCAAACTAATAATTTTAGTGTTGAACGCTTAGTTTCCACGATTTTTACAGCTGATCAAATCATTCATGCGCGAATCGGAGGTGAGCTACACTATTACGCTTCTCAAATTCTTTGTTTTCATCTTAGTTATGCTTAATTCCTTATAATATTGATTATTGATTATGGTTCATTTGTATTTGAAATTATTTGATCAATTATTTGATAGTGGAAATTGATTTCAATGTCTTGAATTTATTGCATTGTATTTTGTTGACGGTTTGGTTGGAGTAGTCGATAAGCGCATTCATTTCGCGGTATTATGATGTAAGGATGATTTAAGAATGTCTGATATCGAGCCTGGGAGTGCAATAAGAAGAAGAAGCTAATAGAAAGTTAGCTCAATTTCGAGTAGGAGTAGTTGATAGACCTCGATTAAGTGAGTCGATACTACTGCCGGGATATTATTGATAGGTTTTTTGGTGTCAAAGGAGCTACAAGGGTCATGCAATACAAGAGGATGTGGGGTGTGGGGTGTGGGGTGGAGAGATGGCGGGATTTATATTTGCGACCTACTGTCCGTAGTACTAATGTTTTAACCATTAGATTGAGACTTGTACGGTAGATACTATTGATAGTGACAATGTAGTTGTTGTGAATGAAAATGTTGTAAACTTCGATGAAGGGAATACTTCTTATGAATTTGCTTCATATTTGCGACCTATCATCCGTAGTACCTCTGTTTTAACCTCTAGATTGGGACATGTACATTAGATTGCTATTGATAGTGACAATGTAGTTGTTGTGAATGAAAATGTTGTAAACTTCAATGAAGTGGATACTTCTTATGAATTTGCTTCAAGTCAAGGGAGGAGGATGTCTCCTTTCGAGTAAAAATTAGGAGTATAGAATATAGATAACATCGAGAATTTTAGATGCCTCACGTTGAAGTTGATCGTGGCTGAAAAATTCAGTTTTAGTTTTCATTTTCCAGGTTTTGTACTAGTAATTGATATGAGTAGTGAAGAGCAAAGTAGAACTAGGGAAGATGATAAAGGGGGAAGAAAAGAAGAAGCATCGATGTCGGGTGATGTTGAAGAGACAGACCCTGATTTGTTGAGGAATACGCCCTCGAATATTCGGAGATTGGAGGATGAGATAGAACAGTTTGAGGGAAGGCACAAGTATCTTGCTCATACTACAAGTCCTTCTGATGGTGGCGATGTTCGTTGGTACTTTTGCAAGGTCCCTTTATCGCTTAATCGTGAGTTTTCGTGTTCCTCCTCTTTTCACTTTTGTTTGTGTCATTTTCCTTAAGCTGCGTCACGAGAGAGTATTTGGTTTGATTTCGGCTAAGTATAACGTGCTGTTGAATGATTAAGGACAGAAGTTTTTGGAAGGGATTTGTTTTTGTGCTGTATTGATGACTATTGTTGATAATTTCTTATTGCATATGGTCTTAGGATAATAGAGTCGCCTGGAATTAGGTATGATATCACATTGTGTTCTGTGATCAAAGAAACAAAGTTAGTCATATACTCATATGGTCTTACTTTTCTCATCGGTAATTGACCTATCCACAAAGTCACAGTATATTTAAATGATTCAAGAAATATCATTTTTTTTCCATTCGAAAAGTACTTTGCGCAGCCATTAGCTACTTTAAATACCGTCATACTTTGTTTATTTTTATTTAACTTTTTAAACTTCTATTACATTTTGCATTGTTTTAATAGTAGAAAAATACATTAAAATGTGAAAATATACTTTGTAATAAAATAAATTGAATAAGATTGGACCCCTTGGTTTGAAATTTTGGACCCATTGGATTCAGATCGATTTGGTCCACCATGTATGGCACGAGTCTTTATGCATGTTCTATTTTATATTTCTTTTGTTTTCTTAATGTGACATGGTGAATATATTTCTTGGGCATTCCTCTCCTTTAATGTTATTACATTAATGCATGTATTTTGATCCCAAGCCAAAAACTTTCTGATGCGTAATGCTTGTACAGAGTTGGCCGCCTCTATCCCACGTGCAGAGGTAGTTGGTAAAGGGGAGTATTTCCGTTTTGGTATGAGGGATTCTCTTGCTATAGAGGCATCTTTCTTGCAGGTCAGTCTTCAACTTTGTATACTCGATTTGCGTTACATAACTGTGAGGCGCCATTAGCTAGTAATGTTTTCTGCTAAGCACGTGGCTTCGACTATACAACTATTCTAGGAAGCAGATTGAGAAATATTGAATTTTCTGATGGAGCTTGTGTCCTTAAGGTCTTTAATTTCCGGTCCTTTTTTTCTTTTGCTGAAAATATATCTAGGCTCACGTGTTTGATTAGCTATTTCTGAAATTAGTCTCTTCTTGTTCTATTTTGCACAACAGAAAGAGGAAGAACTGTTATCTCAGTGGTGGAAGGAATATGCAGAATGTAGTGAAGGTCCTAGAAGGCGAAATAGCTCTAGTAGTCAGACAGAGTCACCGCTAATCTGTCAAAAATCCGAAGTCTTCATTGTTGAGGAGGAGAGAGTCGGAGTTCCTGTTAAGGGTGGCCTGTATGAGGTATCAACTTTCATTTATTCGTTATTTAATTGTGGAGTTAATTCATGTATCTGGAAGATTGTCCTACAGCTTGGCTGTTGGTGCACTGAGTCACACTCTCTGAGACATTTTGACACCTTTTACGCTGGCTGATGACAAAATATAATGGTCCTTCCATTTATCCCAAAATGAAGTTGCTTTAGGTGTCACAACCCATGAAGTTAACTGTTTCATATTCTTCCGAAGATTTTACCAAAAGTTAGTTTTAAAATTCATGCAGCGATGCGAAAGACTGTGATTTTACAAATTTGATGCCACTAGAATTAGTTAGATACCACTTTGTTATCTATTACTCTATTAGCTCATATTCTATACGGACTTAGGGAAGAGCTGCGGCCTGTGGGTAGGATATTTAGGTTTGCCAAAAGTGGAAATTATGTTGAAGGAATTTTGTCGACCAGTTAAGGCTATCATGTGAAACTAAAATGGAAATAAATGGGGGAGGAGTGGTGGACAGAAAAAGAGTAGAGACTGCAATGTGGAACATTATGATTTACAAAGTAGATAGTAGAGTGAATAGAATCGACATTGCTACCCATTTAGCTCCATCTCTCTATCTATAGAGACTTGGAAGTGCTGTGGCATGTGGCTAGGTTTATGTTAGTAAAAGGTGCCAATTATTTTTAAGTAAATTGGTTAAACTTAATTTTTAAAGCCAGTCTGAACTCTGCAGTGTATCCGGATTTTTTTTCATGGTTTGTGGAACATTCAAGTCAAATATTATTGAAGAATATAATATAATTTATCCATTTAAGCCTTCACAAACGTGACATTGCTTTGTCTTGTTGTGGCTTTACTGATTTATATTGAAGGCCATGAAAGCGATATAAAATGGTGGCTTGGAAACCAAATAGAATTTCCTATATTAGCAAAGGTATATCCAAATGTAGAGTTGGATGTCGTATCGTATATGTGAAGACAAGTGGGCTATTGCATGAAAGTTCACAATGACTGTCAAATTGTTATTTTTTTGAAGATTCATAGCTTAAGCTTGTTAAGTTACTTGGTTCAGGTAGATTTGGCGAAAAGACATTGCTTTCCTGTGTATTGGAACGGGGAAAATAGGCGTGTTTTAAGAGGTCATTGGTTTGCACAAAGTGGAGGCCTTGATTGGCTTCCTCTTCGGGAAGATGTTGCTGAGCAACTGGAAATTGCTTACCGTAGACAGGTATTTGCAAGTTTCAGTATGGACTTATTTTACGCATTCAAATAGCCTCAAATGCTATCTTAGTATCTTGTATCTACAGGACTACAACCTTTGCCTTTTAATTTATAATATAGTTGTCTTCTGCTGAATACTTTTACAATTTAAATTTTTGTGATCGTAAATGTGCTTGCTTTCTGCTGCTTGATATTATATCTTCAGTTTATGCAATAAGTTCTATAACAACCGCAGGCTTGTAAAATCATTTAAGGCAGGTTACAATTTGAAATTTAATTCACATGAGGAACAAGATATCTTATACTCCTTTCTACCTCTGTACATTTTCTTTATTATTGTATAATCTTAACAAAGTGCTCATTTTGTAAGTGGCGTAGCTTTGTGGTGAACTTTTAGTCTCCATAAAACTTGGTTGTTGAAATATGACAAAAACACCGGGTTCTCTATTTTATTTTATTATTCCATTTTTTTATTGAAGAGCAGTGAAAATCTTTATATAGTTCATTTATCAAACACTTCCTTCTCGTCCATTCTGATAAGAGTGCCATTAGAAAAGTTCCGTAATAGGATGAATTTATATTTCAAATGAGTTTAAATGAGCTATAAGGGTTGCATAGGGATCTGAATTTTTTTTATACCTATTCAGCTCAATTTAGTCAGTTCAGTTCAAGTCAATCATTTTGGTACACATTCAGCTGAAATTTAAAGGGCTTCACGAATAATCCAAGGTTACCATTGCCGAACAATTGTTCTCTCCTAACAGATTGTAGAAAGATCAACAGCTAGTTGTAGATGAATATTAGAAAGTAGGATCCATGACAGACCATGAGGGTGGTGGCTAAGGTCTAACTTAAGATTACTTTGAATTTTTGGCTGCATCTACAGTCCTTAAACATGCATTCCGCATTATAATTTCAAGACTGACATGATTGATGGTTCTTTTTAGGTTTGGCATCGGAGGACTTTTCAACCATCTGGACTGTTTGCTGCGAGAGTAGATTTACAAGGATCTACACAAGTATGATATTGCACTGCCCGAAGTAGAGATCTTGTATCTTGAACTGGATATTAAGGTTTTTTTTTTCCTTGTGTGTTCATCTCTACGCAGGGACTTCATGCCCTCTTTACGGGAGAGGATCCTACTTGGGAAGCGTGGCTGAATGTTGATGCTTCTGGCTTCTCCGGCATCGTTAATTTAGGAGGAAATGGTATTAAACTTAGGCGAGGATATGCTGCATCTCCGTCTCCAAAGCCAACACAGGTTTTAACTTCATAGTGTGCTTTGATGGACGTTGAAATGATCATCACTAACTGAACAGCATGCCAACATCCCTAAATAATCCTTGTCATCGTTCTCATAAATACTCCCTCTGTGCATTTACCTATTAGTTGGGAGTTGGGACAATGCCACATGCATTAAGGAAATCATAATGGGAGAGCAAAATGAATGAAAGCGTTTTTTGTTTGCTATTCCTGATCATTTTATGTAACTATTCCTTTTCTGTAGGATGAATTGCGTCAGCAGAAAGAAGAGGAGATGGATGACTACTGCTCACAGGTTTATCCCCTTGCTCCCTTGCCATCCCCCTAGTGTTTTTTTATCGTATAACCTTTTAGTTCCTTTTTTCACTCATTAGGTCAGATAACCATCATACTTATTTTAGATGCTAAAATCTCTAACAAAGTGAAAAAGAAGCATACCTTCCCAATTACTGGTGAATTTAGATAAACGTATCTCATTTGTATTTAGATAAACGCTATCTCATTTGTATTGAATCTCATTTAACAAGGTTTGAGAGCCACAAACTTACGAGTGAATAACAGAATAAGGCAGGTGGTAGTTGGGCAATCTAGCCAAAATACTCTATTAAATCTACGTTTTTCCAACAGATGCTTAGATTCCCATCTTGCCAGCCTCTGGTAGTATGGTTTATTTCATTGCTCTAATCGTACATAGATTTGAACTTTACGTACCTCAGCTGCAGGCCCTAATGGTTGATACAGTAAAGCATTATTTGTATTTATCATTTTATTGTGAAGGTTTGCATAATCTAGTTGAGAATATTTTTTGCCCCAGAAGTTTTTTGAGCCTACACTTCTTGTCATCCAAAAACATCTCTTGTGGATGTAATAAGATTATCTTGTTGGAGCTGTTGGCTCTGTCGCCATTTTACTACCCTCTGCCGTAGTGATTGTAGAGTTCAATATGTTATTAGCTTCTTGTGACTGTTATATTGTACATTTCCAGGTTCCAGTTCGTCATTTGGTGTTTATGGTCCATGGTATTGGTCAGAGATTGGAGAAATCAAATCTGGTAGATGATGTGACAAATTTTCGTCATATTACCTCTAGCCTAGCTGAGAAACACTTGACTTCATATCAACGTGGCATTCAGAGAGTACTCTATATCCCATGTCAGGTAAGCATTTTCTCAGTGTGTCTTCAGATCACCTGTTTCTTGTTTTCCACTCAAACAAGGTAGCCTTTATTAATCTTCCATTCTCAATGGAGCCAAAGACTTGATATTTAATGGTTTTGGATTGTGATGGAATAAAGCAAATTGGATCATTAAAGTGGTGGCACTTCTTTTAATTGTGAAGTAGCAGTCATTTGATGCAATTATCATTGCACTTTTCATTATGGGTCATTCAAGACAATCTCGGCCTGTTGTTAAATACATTGCAACTTGTAGTAGTCCTTGAGGCACTAGGGAGATTGTCTTCCCTATCCTTTCTTCCCTTCCAAGACAAGAGGGGATAGGGGGCAACATGGTACATTTGACCCCAAAAATTTACGTGGTTACTGGTGGCTGTTATATTCCTATTGTTGCCGGTGTCTAAATGTCAATTTGTGGAGTTGTAACACAGCGATAGATATTCTATCAGTTCTTTAATCTTTAGCATTGTAGTGCTTATTTCAGTCCATGCCTATTTTATTGATAAATATCACGACGTAATTTTTTTTAAATGTTTCTTAGAGAGCAAAACATTGCAATTTTAATGAATCAAGGAAAATATAAGGAGTAAAGATAAAACTTCTTGTAGAAGAGCTAATTCCTGTATGTTCCAAATTTGTCGTAATCTTGTCGCACGGATCCCAATAAATATTTGACTCCTTTACCCTTGAAGAGGTCAAGTAAATAACCTCACCAAGGAAATCTATAGTAGGAGACAATCCAGAGAAGACAAGATAGGTTCTCTCTACTTCCTCTGCAACAGAATAACCCAATCACCCAGAAAATAGTCATAAAGCACAGCACTGATAAACTCAGTTGTCATTCCTTCATAGCTCGACATAATAAGGTTGCAGGTGGTCCGTGGTTCCAAATCGACATGCCTGTCTCTTCCCTTTGACTTTTAAGAGTTGTATCCATAATGATCAAGCAACATCATAGGGTAAAAAATAGGTGTGACTGTGTGAGATACGCTTATGGTTGCAACATCACATCATGCCTATATAAAGGTAGCTCGTGGGCTTTCTCCATTCCAACATGTCATATGTATTAATCTTAGCAATGCCATAATCCAAGCAAAAGGAGACTTCAACTTTGAATGAAATCGGCAATGATATAAGGTAGATATCAAGTAAGCATTCTAATGTATTGAAGGAAGGATTTACAAGATAACTAGAGAAGGATTTTCTTTTGACGCTAGCCCACACCAGAACCCTATAGTATTATTAAAATAGTAAGCTCCCCATCGTCCGATATTGAAGGCTTCATGTTTCTGCATCAATGGAGGTCCTAAGAGTTGATTATGCTGAGGTTGAACAAGAAACATGATTTCATACAATACAAAAAGTAGATTTATTTGTATAATTGTATACGAGGAAACATAGTAGCGGAAGAGTCATCCCTAAGCCCAAATTCCGTCGTACTTCGACATATGATAGTATTTTTGTCTTACTCTTTCATTCATCCTTTCTTTGCTCATGTTTCTTTTCCCCATTCACTTTTAAATCCCTTTCTATTGGATAAAGCTTAATATTATCTCAGGAGGATGTGATTTGGCCTCCATGTAATTTTTCTTAGCTACAATTCACGCTTTAGCTCCCTGGAACATGAGAAGAAGAAACTGTAAGTAACTGAATGAAAACTAAGTGAACACACTAAGAAAAGGCATCCATGGGTACACAATGTTAGCCTGTTAGGGATACGACAGTGGAATTTTCTGTCTTCAGTAGTATTCGAATGCTACTTTAGGTGTAGGATGTTATGTTATGTACAGGAAAGTTGTCTGCATATGTGAGTTTTCTATTCTGTTTTCCAGTGGAGAAAGGGCTTGAAGTTCAGTGGAGAATCTGCAGTTGAGAAGATAACTTTAGATGGTGTGCGAGGTTTGCGTACAACTCTAAGTGCAACTGTTCATGATGTCTTGTACTACATGAGCCCAATTTACTGCCAGGAGATCATTGATTCGGTATGTAACTCTGTTGTGTTATTTGATATTTGAGTCTTGGTGGTTCTTTGTCGGCAAGATTGTCATAGATTAATCAGTTAATAGTTAATGTCACTTTCCTTTTCTGTCAAGTATCATTATTTTAACTCTTGTAATATATAGAGGTAGTAACCTAGCTACTGATGTGCGGTTTCTTCTCTCTGCTATTTTTTTTTTATCTTGTTTTAGCTGTCTGTGGGGGTGTGTGGTATGCCTTTATATGTATTGCCAGCTTGTGAAGATCTGTATTTTGGTATTCAGGGGAATTCTATTGACACTAACTTGTAAGTTCTGACTTTCAGTACAAGTATCAAACCAGTAGAGAAATAAAATAAAAAAATATTCCAAATTTTTGTGCTACCAAAATTCTGTGCTCCGTAGAATCTCTTGAGCTAGCGATGCTCATTTTATCAATAAAATTTTATTTGCATCTGGAACTGTTACAGCTAGGACACTTATTGTGGTGGACCCGTGCTGATATCTGTAGAACATCATGGAGCTCTTTGTTCATCCTCCTTCATGCATAAAAGTTGATAAAAGTGTTGCAATGTCTTCATTTTTTTGTCGAGTTTTAAATTTCGTTATAATTATGTTGGTACTTGGTACCTTAAGGAGAACTTTGCGTGTTGTAGACAGTCTTGCTCTTTATTATGCCATGAAATCTGAATATCTGAAGTTCAAGCACATTTTTAGCTTGTTACCCTGGGTGATTGAATCTGTCAAAAGTAATGTTACGCAACCTTATGAGAAATCAACATCTCCATATTGTCATTGAAGATGCAACATTGAAAAAGCTGTTTTGTGTCAATGTTGTTGTATTTTCTTTGCATTTCTTTTCTGGGTTTGGGTGTAGAACATGAAAGAGGAAATTTGTCATGAGTGTGTGTTGCTTTTTCTGGTACATTTGGTTAGAGTCGGAGAAGATTGCTTACTTGTTTGGCGCTTAATCTTTCAGCACGGAGGAAAAAAAAGTCTTTCTTGCTTCTCTTTTGGCGTATGCCACTGGTGTTTCTTAGAGATTACTGGGATTGGGTGATTATAATTTTCACAACTTGTTCCTGATGCTCTATTAAAATTTAAAAGATCTTACTTTGTCTAAAAAAGATTACCTCTTTCTGTGGCGTGGGGGGAACTAGAAGGAGGAGATTAGTAAGGTAGTGAACTATTTTCAGTTGTACACCACAAAACATACTCTTGTTTCTTAATGAAGATTCATGGGAGATCGTCGGTTTTTATTTCCCTTCAGTTTTCATTTTGTACAAATTATTTCTTTGTTTAATAGGTGTGGCGAGCGACCAAGCGATTATAAGTTATTGACGTGCTACTGTTCCTAGTAAAGAGACTTAAATGATAAATGTCCCTCTTTGCAGGTCTCAAATCAGTTGAATCGATTGTACTTGAAGTTTCTAAAGAGGAATCCAGGCTATGATGGAAAGGTAGAGGTTAATATGAATAATTAGGGTGATTTTATTTCTTTTTGTTCCTCCATATAGTTCTGAATTCAATTTGAAAAGGTAGTCCTAAGAATGAATCCTAACTTTTTCAGGTTTCTTTATATGGTCATTCCCTTGGAAGTGTTCTTTCATATGATATCCTTTGTCACCAAGAAAAGTTGTCATCTCCATTTCCAATGGATTGTTTATTTAGAAAACAAGTGAAAGGCGAGGAGCCAATTGGGAACGTCTCCAAGTTATCTTCTCAAGCCGGGGATTGTGAATCTAAAACGTTGCAGGAGAGTCAGCACGTTCTAGCTGCTTTTGAAAATGAAGATGTTAAAAATTCTCACCCAATTATCGACGTCTGTAATTCCACCATTTCTTCATCTGGAATTAAATCTTTTGGTGAAGTCCCCAATAATACTCAAGACACTTTGGAGGATACACCTAATGTAGATGGTGTTTTACAATCTAATGTTTCCGAGAATGTGGCCGGAGATAAGAGCTTGTCACATACAGGAGATAAAGACATGGATATCATCGCTCTTAAGTCAAAGGTGGGTTCCATTACCTATGGTTTTATTTGGATACACTGATAGGATGAAACAATATCTATCATTTTCCTTTCAAATCTTTCATATGTTGGAAGCATTTTAATGTGTAACTTGTTGGAGGGCAGATGAGTCCCTCTGTTAGAACATGAAAATGGGCCTGGGCCTTACCCGAACGGAGTAGAGATGGACCACTTGACAAACACGAGGAGGGTTCCATCCTAAAACAATTGGCAATAGGAGTAGCAGCCCCCTTGGTTTATAAAGTGGTACAATCTCTCTTCTCCAAGCAATGTGGGACACTCGTATGTGGGTTTATATTCCAACACCCTCCAATCCAATTGGCTAACCAAACTCAGTATATTGGCCCATCCTTGCGCTTTTCAGGTCTTCCCCCGTTCCCTCTAAATTCATTCATCCAAACTAAGGGTAAACGTGTGTTTCTTCTATAGGATTTAAATGATTTCTTTTGTTAAATGATGTAGCTTGAATATCTTGAAGGGCGAGTGATGGAATTGGAAGCACAACTTGGTAGGACTAATACTCACGGTAAGTACTGCAGTGATGAAAACCAATACTCTCTATTTGGGGTGTAGTACATCTTTTAAGATATGCATTAGAGTGCTAATTCTACGCTATGGTTTTGGCCATATTGGTGCAGGAAGTGATGATGTACGTCCAAACGTTTTAGATCAAGATGAATCCATGAAGATTCAGGCTGCGTTAGATGATTCACCTATGGGCTATAGACCTTTTATCAAATACACAAAGCTTGAATTTAAGGTGGTTCCCTACATTGTTGTACTCGCTTCTTTGTGTTATCTATGATGCTGGTTTTTTTACCTATGTCTTGTTATTCAACAGGTTGATACATTTTTTGCTGTTGGTTCTCCTCTCGGTGTATTCCTTGCCATCCGAAATGTACGCATTGGGATTGGTAAGTGTCTTAGACTCTTAGTCCTTAGCTGTCTTATAACTTCGTTGATTTTGTTGTTAGCGGCTTATTTTTGCGCTTCCATTTACTAGTTATCCTTGCATCACGCTAAAATTCGCATCGATTGTTATGGGTGTATTCTTCTGTGAGTGTCTTTCATGAATGAAAGAAGAAATAGTTGAAGAGATGCCTGATTTTCATGCTTATAAATGATTATTTCTTCTTGTGTAGGTGAAGGTGGGGAATACTGGGGAGAGGAAAATGTAAATGAAGAGATGCCTGCTTGTCAGCGAATGTTCAATATCTTTCATCCTTTTGATCCTGTCGCATATAGGTAGGTGTCACCCTAATAACTGTATTATAGTTTACTTCCCTGTAGCTATGCTATAGTTATTGGTAGGAGTTATAGCACTTATTCCCATGGGGAATTCCATGGTGGGTGTGTGTGAGGGGTTGGTGGTGGGGGGGGGCACATGAGAATGAAACTCTCCCTTTATACTGGTTTTGTTGTACTGTGAAACCATTATCTGTTTGCACAAAAAATACTATAAAAATATTTTTGTTTACCTCAGAATAGAGCCACTGGTATGTAAAGAATATGTTAGCAAACGCCCTGTCATTGTTCCATACCACAGAGGAGGCAAGCGGTTGCATATCGGGTTTCAGGTATGGCTTTAATAAAACATTGCCTGCCATGTACACACGTTAATAATTGATGTGGTTACTTGCTTTTTTGTTCCTGACTTTAAAATGTGCTGCAGGATTTTGCAGAAGATTTAGCATCACGATCTCAGTCAATTGTGAACCATCTGAACTCTGTCAGAGTGAGTTCTGCTTATTATATGATGTATTAAATATTATTGACTTATTTCCCGATACTTAACTCACTTTATTATCATTCCTTGTAATTGGGAGTATGCTCTACCTTTTAGAAAGGGGACTGAAGTTTGGTTAAGATCTCAACTATTTGGGACAACTGATGATTAAATGGTTGCTCGTACTCTTAAGTAAAAATTTCATCTATGGAACAAATAAAACACCATTTTGCTGACAAATTAAGAGATGAAGAGTGGTATCATCACCTAATATTTAATCTCCAGAGAGCCTTGTCAAAAAACGGACTCTTGGTACCCCTGTTCTCAAAAGTATCTTGGTTCAGCTTAGGGAATAAGATACTTACTGTCTTAAATTCCGTAAGAGGCTACGACTGTTTCGTGGCTTGAGTAAGCATTTCAACGTCTACTAAGTTAGGATCCCCGATCGAGTTTATGGGATGTAGATGTTAAGTAAAAAATGCGACATCAAACATTGTGAAGTGATCTGGATTTTTCCTTGTGAAGCAACATATTCGTTTTCTTTCCTCTTCACCGAAAAATATTATTTACTTTGAACAACATATGATTCTATACTCAGCAACCTGCCGTCCGCCACTTCATTTATTCGTATTAATAATTAATTAAAGAGAGTTGAACTTTCATATCCATTAATTTATGTTCTCACTCTTGACATCTAGAATTTGTTTCTGAAAAAAGCATCTGTTTTAAAAAGCATTTTTATTTTTGATAGGTTCAAGTGCTAACCGTTTGTCAATCAAGAAAGCAAGATAGGCTTGAAGGTATGTGGAGATAGCCAATTGCTTACAATGGTAAAAACATACAAAGTTTAGTGAGAGTATTTCTTCACTTATTGCTCCTTTTTGCATAACTTGAGTTATTTTGTAGAACCAGAAGATGATGAGTCTGATGAAAAACGCTCTTATGGTTCCTACATGATAGAAAGACTAACTGGAAGTGAAGAAGAGCGAATTGATCATGTTCTTCAGGTATGTACGGAGTTTTTTCTATCTGTTCTATCTAGTATTCTAGTGGGCTTCACTTTTTTCATTTTATGTTGGCATGGTGAATCTGTTTAACCTCTCGAATCAGCTTCTGTTGCACATTGCATACACGATATTTTAAGTTCTATGACAACTAATTCTAATTGTGACTTGAGGTTCATTTGCTAGCTTGAAATGCTATTTTTGTTGTCTGAGGAAATAAAGGTTCAACGAAGATGTAATATGAGATTCCTTGAAACGAGCAGTCATTATTATAGGAACTGTTGTACTTGAAATTTTATAATGCATTTAATAATATTAATCTTGGAATTCAAATTGGGGCGAAAATCTACTGAAACAATAAACCAACACTACACCTACTTAACATGTTTATCTAGGCACTGCATATATTCAGATCTGAAGAGTGCGCCTTCTGGATTTCAGTATCTCTGGATCTTAGAGCTGTTCAAAACTAGGCACTGACTGGCTACTTGAATCGATCCGAGCAGTTCGGTCCAGACTTATCCAGACTTTACCCAGCGGGTCTTTGGTTTTGGATTATCTGTTTTCGGGTCCCTGGTATGTTGCATAATGCATACTGGTGATCTGGTAAAACCCGGTCAGGACCTAAGACTGGCTAAATACAATTTTGTTCGTTGAAGGAGTGCATGAGTGGGTCAATTAACTCTCTCCAACACCACACATCATTTTCAGTTTCTTTGCTTTTGTCCAAATTTCATCTTTTGTGTAATTGCAATGAACTGCTTGTTTGCTTCAAAATAACACGGTGCTTTCTAGCTCCTTGAAGTCACTGACGAAACACTTTACTAAGACTTGTGTAAAAAAGTTGTCCTTGATATCTAAGTACTAAGAAAGATTCAGTTGGTCTTATTCATTACAATATCCATATCTCCATTTGGCATCGCTACTCTCTTGTACTTTTCTATTATAATCTTCTGTTTGCTTATTGTAGGATAAAACTTTCCAGCATTCGTATATATCAGCTATCGGAGCACACACGTAAGTTCATAATCATGACTCCATTCTTTTTTCCCGGCTAGTGTTTTAGAAGACTTAAAATGTCATTGGATATTTGAGTATATAAATCTATAACAAGCTTCCTATGCTTCCTGGCCTAAATAGTGTTTGTATTTTCACAAATGTAGTGATCGAGTCCCCTTGGTTATGGTAAAATCAAATAACTTAAAGTTTCCATAGTAATTGACCCCTTTTATTTGCAGTAAAAATGAAATCCAACTTTATTCTTTTTTCACATTTGTCGGCTTCATACCTTTTGATAAGTACTCTTCACATCTGTGCAGAAACTATTGGCGCGACCTTGATACAGCTCTCTTCATGCTTAAACACTTATACCGGGACATTCCTGACGATCCTGAACAGCCAAATATGTACAGAAGAGAATCAAAGGACGTTGGTGTTTCTGCAAGTTGGCCAGACAGTAAAACCATTGAGGAAGAACTTCCTTTGACATTCTCTGGAAATTCCCCAAAGATCACCAAGAATGCTGTCAAGAATTTCTGGTGAACTTTGTCGTGCATCACCCAAAAGTCGATAACTATTGTACAGTCTAACAGCTAAAACCAAGGATGTTGTATATGTCCGAAGCAGAGTTATTTATCTAGTGTTGGCTCTGTTTTCTTTTGTACTAGCCAAATGCGCAGTAGGTCGAGTTCATATATGATATTCCGTAGTACTGTGTTCTAATGTACATTGTGTACAATGCGATAGAATCATACGAGTATGATGTAGAAAGACTCAAAAGTTGAAATATATCTACGTGCTAAATTGAAGCGCGGTAAAATCATGTGAACCGTTCTATGAAACACACAAATTTACTTTAATACACGTGCAAAATGGTGAAATTTGTGTTCATCATAGACCATTAAACACCAAAAATATTATGGAACACCCTTACCCAAACCTTGGGCAGAAGCGGTTAGACATGGTACCTCGTCAGACCGTGTATTTGGCCCTCAGGTCAACACCGATTTTTTTCAGTGCATTTTGTCCTCAAGCCTTAAGACTACTCTCCAACAAACACCCTTAAATGTAGAGTTCTTATCATGGAGTTCCAGAAAATAAGTGCACTTTGTTGACATGAGTAGTACATTTATTCGCTTTATATACTAGTCATTTGAGCTTGTCAATTGACCTCTTCATTTAACGTGGGGTGTTACATACTACGGCTAGACTCGGTGTATAGGATCTTCTATACTTAATGAAAAAAATGCATAATGAATAATGTATCTTATCGGTCTTACGAACACTAGTACGGGTGGAGTACATGGGAGAATTCGTTGTCGCATTTAATTTCAGAATTTGCACAACCATTGAGGATGGGGATCATTTTCAAATATGAAAATTCAAAATGGATTGGTTAGTTAAAATTAGAAAGTTTATTGTTCCTCTTAAAATGACTATTTCTTGGGGGGGGGGGCACTCAAAAATGAGTTTTTTTTGGGGCGGATACAAGAATCTAAAATATTGCGGGCTTAGAATTAAAATGCATAAAATGTCGCTTAAAAAAACGGATAATTCACGTGGTCCTCCTAAACTTTGTCACTTTGCATACGGTATCCAGTATTTTGAGTTTATGTACATACCCTTTATGTTTGATTTTCATGCATAATATACTTTTTTTGTCGCTATAAAAAAATTCAATTGAGCATAACTCCTAGATCAGAATTCAAAATCGGCCAATTTTTGTTCTAAAATGATTATCTCGTCATACTCTTTGATTTGAGAGGGGGGGGGGATGTCGATTGATGTTTTGTCGGGTTTTTTTCCGTACGAAAACCTCAAATCAACCGTTACTTCGATCTTAAATTTCCGAATAACCATTTTAGTTATGTCAAATTAAAGATCTCGAAAAGTTAATCAATTTGAAAAAATTGCCAAAATCCGATTTTTGGTTTATGATGTATGTTCAATTGAAAATTTTAAGAACGATAAAAAATGCATGTTACGTTTGAAAATCAAACCTCAAGAGTACTTTGTGCACAAACTTAACAAGTTGGGGGTCACGTGCAAAGCGACATATTTTAGGGACACTACGTTAATTTTCCGTAAAAAAAATTATACTCCCTACAAATTAAGAATTTACGTAGTTAATTAACTAAACTTCACCATACGATGGTCACTCAACTCAAATTCAGCATTTACGTCATCGTACCCAATATAATCTGCGTATTTCTTTTCAATATAAAGCACCACCAAATCGTCTAAAAATTTTCAACACTCATCTTATGTCTAAGATTGTTTTTTATGATCTTTATAGATCAAAACGCTCTTTCAGTTGTAGCGGTAAAAACGGGAAAAATTATGATAAGTATATCAACCGATAAATCATGGGATAGAGTATTAATTTACCAAAATCAAATCATGCGTCGGCACAAAATCTCATACCGAGGGTGCATATGCAAATCTTGAATCTTTTTTGAAATCTTGTACAAAGAATTCACACACTAACTCTAGAGCAAGCATATCATGTGATGAAAAGTGTTAACTCTAAGGATGATACTTCAGAGTAAGTTTACAAACATCTTCACTTTAAATGAGCGGAGACTTTGACGTGGATCAAATGAAGCGTTAAGTTGAAGAATTTCAGTAGAACTTTCTTAACTGAAAGTCTGTCACCATGTAAAGTATATTAACTCGATAGTAAATTAGTAATGCTCTTTTGTGACATTCTTTTTACAAAATCCCTACCATTTCTTGTAAGGAGTTTATATATTCGGCATATAGATAGTAAATTAGTAATGCTCTTTTGTGACATAAAAAACCGAGGCTCCAAATATGAATGTACAAGTATAAAGTATTCCAATATTTTTATTGAATATCATCAATAAAGTTTGTTAATTCGATGACCAAAATCGGAGGCCCGGTTCCCCGTCCGTGGTTGGCCGGAGCCTTTGACACCCCCATAAACTTAATAAGGATTGAAATAGTTACTTGTAACTCCAAACAGCCTTATTTTTAATGACTTAAAATTATCTATATCCGAACATGTTAAAGGATTAATCCAACTTAAAGTAACGAATATTCAAACCCAATATTAATGACTTAAAATTATCTATATCCGAACTCACTCGTTAAAAGCAATGTCGAAATAAACTAAAGTATATATGACTTCCATAAAAAAACGGAATTACTTTTTCACATACGGATTTTACTCTTTCACATACACTTTTTCATAAATTTTCCATATCATACCCTTTTACCAAAACCTAGTCAAA
>VHZZ01006346.1:13622-30724 GCA_009801015.1 Silene noctiflora | reverse complement strand
ACAAAAATGGTGGTCACAAACCCAACAAGCATAGAGTGTGCAATCACACTTTTTCCAAACAACAACCGTACCCACTTCTTTCCACCTTTTTTTTTAAACACAATATTTATCCAAATTTCAGAAATCTGGCTTTTGTTAATACTATATTAGATTTAATTTGAGGCAATATTTAGTGGGTCATCATAGATTTTTCAAAAACAAGAGTTTAGGGAGCTCTAATTATTGTTGTGGTTGCAGTATAAATAATATGATGATGGTAATATAGGTGTTGATTGTATTGAGTGAGATTGGAATAGACGGGACTCTTTCATCATTTGGAAATATGTTGTCGTCGCTGATCCAAAAATAATGAGCCGTGAACAGGGTTTTTTCAGCTATGGCACAAGATCTTGGTACAACTCGGAATGAAATAAAATATCGTCTTATTTATTATTATTTGGCTTATTATTATTTCAGAATAAGTAATTAGTTTATTTTCTAGTTAGTTATTTCCTTATTTCAGTTTTAGAAAGTTTAATTATCTATTATATCTTTTAGGTAGTTTATTATTAAGCAAGAATAAGATCTCGTCAGAGATACTAGATCAGATATTAGGTTATTTTTGAAGCCTATATAAAGCGTGCAGTGGCTGTCATGATAGAAGACGTTGAATATTGAATTAAATTGAAGTTGTTGCTTTGTTTGTGTTTGCAAGTCTTGTAAACATAGGATCGACGCGTTCGTTCCAAAATTGTTATTGTTTGACGCGTTTTCAAACATTAACACGAGTTATAATCAATAGGTCTTGATTATAGTTCACCATTGTTCGAGTTATAGGTCTAACCCGATCAAATATCTCATTGTTTCGATTTCTAGATAGATTTCGAAGCAAATATCCTTATTTTATTATTGTTCTTATTCTTTGAAACCGCTTCCGCGCAATTTTCATATCAGTCGCCATCAATTAATTGAAGCCCTGGATCATCGCTCCTCCACCATCATTTGGGTTGTCCAAAACTTTAGATCCCATTTTAATTGGATGGTAGACATTAATTTGGAATTAGGATGGTTGTGCGGTTGTGTAGTTATGGTGGTCGTGGGGTTGGATGTAGGAGGTCCATGAGTTGGGTAGCGGTGGTGGTGGTGGTGGTGGTGGTGATTGTGGTGGTGATTGTGGCAGTTGTGGTGGTGGTGATATGGTGAGGCAGGAGGGTTGAGTGAGTAGAAGTGGGAGGGTAAATAATTAACAAGGGGGAAGGGTAAGTTAACAACTAAAAAAATAGAGGTAAGTCAACCGGCTAAATAGGTCGTAGGTTGCTCATATTGTTATGAGAAGAGGGAGGTAGTAGTACGGTTTATTCTCAGTTAAAATAAAGTTGAGATTATTATAGAAAGACGACCAATAGTTTGGATTATTCCTGTAAATTAACCCTAAGTACTAATTTTCAAATGATAAGTTTACTAGAGTTTGGAAAAAAAAACACAAGTTTGGTAATGTTCTCCTACAAACATCAAAAGTTCATTTTTGCCTTGATCTTTGTGTGGCATTGTTGCCGGTTACATTCACTCCCGTGTAAATACTAGAAAGGTATTTTCTTTATATAACAATCTCGTTAGCATGTCCATTCTCGACGAATCTTTATACGACAAGTGTAAATACCACAATCTCCCACTTATACGTAAGACATAAGTACTCATTTGCGCTACCTAATTGGTTTAGGGTGTACAAATTGGTTGAGGGTTTGAGAATTTTTGTGAGGTTACTTTAATAGCGGGTCGTCCATAGGCAATTTTGTTTAGTCCAAGCCCGTCCATTTATTCTAGCGGGCCTAGTTTTCTTATCCATTACCTGTTTATTTTTTTATTTTTCTTGTCCAAGCCCACTATTTTTGCGGGTGGGACGGGTTGGGGCAAACGAGCCGACCACTTGATCAACTCTAGACCGAATGTTGTTGACGTGTTTCGTTGTCCGGCTAATAAAACGTAAAAAAAAAAAAGGACACAAATTCTTGTTTCAGACGGATCATTTTCGTCTTTTAAAAAAGACGGATTTTGTAGCTACTTTATGGTCAAATGTAATCACAATGATCCCGCTTGTTTTACATCTTATGATAACTTGTTTTCCAAAATGGTCTTAAAATCCCGTTTTTTAGAAAAAGATCAAAATAATCCGTCTAAAGAAATACCCGTCGAATAAAAAAAGGATATTCTAATAAGAAAAAAAGATTCTTTCGCTAAAACAATAGAAGGAATCAATGAATGATGAATGATTAAACAAAAAGCGACAAAATCAAGTTGTTTAAGTTTGATAAGTAAGCAATAACAGTTTAGGACTCTGTTAATCCACGCATATCCTAATGATCCCACACCATACAGTGGGCCCCATCAGGCCATCGCTGTTTTATAATCTCAAAATGACACAACATATCCTCAACACCCACCATCTTTGTTCCCTTCTACATCACTTCTCTCTCTGTATCATCCTCTTCATTCATTGTTTCAGGTAACAATGTTGGTATCATTTGTATTGTATGTTTCATAAGATTCTTTGCTTCGTTTCAATTGTTATTGATCATGGAAATTTTTAGATGATTTGATCAGTTTGTTGGTTTTTTTTTGGTTCTTCATTGAATTAGTTTCTGGGTTTTTGATTTATTGATTTGGGTCATTTTAAAGTTTTTAAATTTAAGGTGGATGGTGTCAAGAAATTATCTCAACCAAAAGCCTATATTGATGGTTAGAGTCCATGATCGATTTTTATATTCTATCAGGTGGTTTTGTTTTTTTTTATTTTTCACAAATTATAGAATAAGGTCGTCTTACAAAATGAGACGTTCCTTTAATTGGTTAAACAGTCATCATCTCACACCTTAAGATGGTCTTACTCTTACCCAATAATTATTGTTACAGTATTTTTTAATATTTTTTTTATAGGTTGTGAGCTACATAAGAAAAGGTGTGTGCTTTGGGGTTTCTTGTATGTCTATGTAATTTATGGGGGCTGAGTTTGATGCTGTTGATATAATTTGCCAAGTATTTTGACTGTATTTACCATTTATGATCATACAATGCTATAACTGCAGAACTGGCTATTGATGTTGCTATCTGCTTCTAATTTTACCTTGGAAGGGATTTTCACAACTCTAGGATTGATATTTACCTTCTGTCTGTGAGAGAACACCAATCAGCTCTTGCTAGTCGCGTGGCGGGTCAAAAATATTTGTTTACAGTGTCGTGTTGAAAATTCTGAAGTCACTATTATATAGAAGTGGTAAACTGGTAATAATTAGATTATAAGAATTGCGAAAATAGATAGGGAGAAATTTGATGGGGTATGGAGACCCATGAACTATGGATAAGCCAATGGCTCCTACGCCAGGCCGAATTTCAATTTTGTTTATGGAGTGACACAAGATATTATTGGGTTGGGAGATGCCTTCTATCTTTAATGAGTTTGGCTGTATCGGGAGTCGGGACCATGGTTTTGATGTAATCAGGATATTGTCTCTCTCTCTTAACATTCTCCAAATTAAAGGGGATGCATGTCTAATGATGTGGCATTCAAGATTACATGAATACATTTGTTGTTATCTCGACGTTAATGATATGTATGTTCTTAAAATCTTATATATGGGCAGGTCATGTTATAACCAGCTGATTGCTGAAATTGAAGAGGATGGGAAGGATTTTGTGTACCATAACTAAGCTTCTTCTTGCTCATATTGTTTTGTTGAGCTATGTTTGTGAGGGGAGTTCTGGGGTAACAAGCTCTTTCGTTCGGTCAGAATGGCCAGCAATTGACATTCCTCTTGATAATAAAGAATTTGTTGTTCCAGAGGGCAAAAATGCACCGCAACAAGTAAGCATCATTACGGAATTTTCATTGAAAAGACTCCCAAGAAAGCTAGTTTATTACTCAGTGTTGTGCACTAATTTACTTGTGTTATGTGTCTGTTTCCTTCAATGTGGATGATCAAACAATGCTTGAAGGGTTAGAGGAAAACCATAATTCATCTTCTTTTCTGCATTATGCATGGGCTAAACTTGCGCAATATATATTTCACTGGCTTGCCTACGTGGCTACTTTCAGTCTTTCAGTGCACTACATTAACTGTGTTTCCTGTAGGGTGTCATAAGAAACTTTAAGTTCTTGATGCTCCAGATAGTGGGTAGAATTTCTCATTGGCTACTGTGGTTGACAGGTGCACATCACACAAGGTGACTACGATGGGAAAGCTGTTATAGTCTCGTGGGTGACACCTGATGAACCAGGTTCCAGCACAGTGGAATATGGAACCTCTGAGGGCAACTATGAGTTCACTGCTCATGGGACAGTGACAAACTACACCTTTTACAAATATAAGTCTGGCTATATCCATCACTGTGTTGTTGGAGGGCTTGAGGTATTTCTTCATGTTGAATAACTCATATAGGCGTAATATTGTTTTTGGGCGTTTCCATTTTCATATTCTTATTTTTCAAACTGCAGTATGACAAGAAGTACTATTACAAGATTGGAAATGGTGATTCTTCCCGTAAATTTTGGTTTGAAACTCCCCCTAAAATTGATCCAGATTCCTCCTACAAATTTGGCATAATCGGTGAGTCGATTCTTTTCCTGTCATCATTGTCGTATTTTGAATCCTCGTCATAAGAAATTGGCAATTCTCTAACTCTTTTGGCCTGTTTCAGGTGACATGGGTCAAACATATAACTCTCTTTCGACACTAGAGCATTATATGCAGAGCGGAGCCAAAGCTGTTTTATTTGTTGGTGATCTCTCATATGCTGACAGATATCACCAGAATGATATTGGCCTTCGTTGGGATACCTGGGGTCGCTTTGCTGAGAAAAGCACAGCCTACCAGCCTTGGATATGGTCTGCTGGCAATCATGAGATAGAATACATGCCCGCCCTGGTGAACACATTAAACACCCTTTTGCTGTTACATTTAGGCACTTCATATAATTTCACGAATATCATCTTTCTATGTTAGCATACACATTATTTTCTGAGCAGCTTTTTAGGTTCTGAAAAGTGAAAACATCATTTTCCTCTCTAAAAACATTAGGGTAATAGCAAATGTCACTCTACCGTAAGGATGTCGCAGGCGGCTTGGTACATCACTTCATAGTCTTAATTTGTCATCACCACAACCAATGTGGACCCCTAATAATTTATGGTACTACCCATTAGACCTGTCAAAAGCTGACCTATCTGCCGACGCGGCTGACATTGATATTCTTATTGTATGTACTTCATTACCGTGACAATGAGTATCGTTACACGCCTGATTCAGGAGTTTTATGAAACAAATTACCTTAGAAACATGATTAAGCTATTGTTAATCTTGGAGACATTGAAATTGTTCATCTATGTTCAGGGGGAACTTGTACCTTTCAAATCATACCTGTACAGATACACAACACCTTATGCAGCTTCTCAGAGCAGTAGTCCTCTTTGGTACGCCATTAGGCGTGCGTCTGCCCATATTATTGTTCTCTCCAGCTATTCTCCCTTTGGTAAGCTCGTACCAGTTACCATGACTTGGACGTCTTTCCTTGTATCTAGTGGATTAAAATATTGAATGAATAATTAATAAATAATATTTGTTTCTAGCCGAAAAAATAGTTTATGGTTTCGCTCAACAGTTTTCTTTGGCGCTTTTGTGCTGTTGAAATTCACCTTTTGTGTTTCCTGAACCAGTAAAGTACACGCCTCAGTGGAGGTGGCTCAGAGATGAACTGAAAAGAGTGAACAGGGAGAAGACGCCTTGGTTGATTGTGTTGATGCATGTTCCTATGTACAACAGCAATGAAGCACATTTCATGGAAGGAGAAAGTATGCGTGCGGTGTTTGAGAAGTGGTTTGTTCGTCACCGAGTTGATCTAGTCTTTGCTGGTCATGTTCACGCGTACGAAAGATCGGTAAGATGTTCTTTTACGGGACCAAACATATATTTGAATGTGTAAGATAGTTTTAGGAAAGCTGTATGTGTGGTTTATTTTGGGAAAAACACAAACATAAATCGAATTTCAAATAACTCTTCATTTTCTTTCATCAGTACCGTATCTCAAACATACACTACAATGTATCAAATGGTGAACGTTATCCGGTGCCAGACGAAGCTGCTCCAGTTTACATAACTGTTGGTGATGGTGGAAATCAGGAAGGGTTAGCTGGACGGTAGGTTTCTCAACTGCTCTCTTTGTTTATTATACATTCCTCATCAAATAAAACGTGTCGTTTTCTTTTTCTGAAACCAATTGTGAAGTTGGACCTTCTTTCTTTCTTGCAGGTTCAGAGATCCACAACCGGAACACTCGGCATTCCGAGAAGCAAGTTATGGACATTCAACGCTAGAGATCATGAACAGAACGCACTCTGTCTACACTTGGCATCGGAATGATGATGGGAAGAAGGTGCCAGTTGACTCGATGACTCTTCTAAACCAGTACTGGTGAGTTACCATAGCTGCTCGTTGTTGCTCAGAAATTGATGCAAGTTATATTATCCATTGGATATGCGGGATCAAGTCTATGAAAACATTGTGAATAGTTCAATGACTGTCCTCAATTCGCAGTAGGATTTCACACCTATCTACTTACATATTGAGGGAAATTACATTGAATAGGAGTATCATTTGTGGAATCACTCATTGTGCCATAAATATGGTTGATAGTTTGATACCTCCTCACGGATATGATCACGATAAGCTTTAAAACCTTTATAAATCAATCACAGTGCGGCATTGCTGTCCAGTTGTAATACTAATACTCCGTTTAGCAGCTGTAGTTAACCTTTAGTTTCTCGTGTTTATGGAAACTAATTCTTATGGAAATTGCAGGGCTGGCAACGGGCGGAGGAGAAAGCTGGAGAGGCCATTTAGTGAAGTTGCTACTTATTGATTGCAGAAGGGTTATGACATTGTAAATTCCGCACTGTTTCAAGGCTTATAATATAATCTTTTGTTAACAGATTTGTAATCATTCTGTACTCCAGGCTTTGAGCTCTATCCTGTTTCCGGTGACAAAACTTGGATGGTCCTTTACCCTTGTGCTTCGTGTCAAATAAAGATGGCATTGTTCGCTATTATCGGTTTTACATATGCAAGTGTTTGATTGTGGATGAAAGGTCACAGTTTTCATCAATAACAAAGTAGATACCAAGTGAAAAAAATAGGCAAGGAAAAAAAATCTCTTTTACTTGACGTAACATAAACACGTACACCAGGTGGTGGTGAGAATTTTTCATACGAAACTTGAAGTCCTTGCAACCTTCAAGGTACATGGCTGGCGACTAGCGAGTAACAAATAGCTACTATTTTCCGTGGAATCACACTATTATTTTTAACACCGATTTGATCTGCATAATAAGTACAGTGTGCCGAATATCCAAAATTTACACAAGGCCATGCCCACTCAACAGCACATTGCTGCCTCCGAGGCAATATAACAGCACAAAACTAGTGTTCCTGAAAAAATCTGTTAGGAAATGGATGAAAAATAAACTCCTCCATTGATTCCTTTTGTACACTATCAGCACTTCAGCAGTTTGTGTGATGTACAACGGCAGTTTTTCAGAAATCACGGTAGACAGGTTGAGGAGCCCATTTGAGATTCAAATGCAAGATGCCAGACTTAGCTCCATCGAGCGGAATGCTGTCTTTGTATTCTCCTTCTAGTATCACCTTTGTCAGTGTCAATATGCACCTTCCCATATAGTCCTACATTGCAGGTTCACCAACCAAATCAAATCGAAATTACATACGAGTAGATCATATTATACGGTTGGTATACAGGGTTAAGCAGTTTTCAAAGTCTTCATTTATGAAGCAGCGCAATACCCATACAAAAATGTTTAGCAACATTTTCCTAGTCAAATAGCGGAAAAAAATACAAAAAATCTTATCAGCAGCTTTTTCCTTCAAAAATTAGATAGAAAGCAGTTGAATGCTTACCTTCCCAAAGGTGTCATGATCCCATACTTCCAAGATTAGCATCTCATGAAGCCCGTCCTCTACTAGAAAATCGAATGTTTGATTCCACACTGGATTCAAGCATTCATTCACAACCTGACAGCAAAAGTAACATCAAGTTCATGCACAAATTTCTGAGACTGATTTAAGATAAACGCAACAATGAACTGGACGCCAAAAGCTGATCAATACAGTTATTAAGTAGTCTTACACATAAGACCAGCCCAAAGTCCCTACAACTAAAATGAATACTTCAATCTTTGGGCAGGTTAAGTGATCTCTTCCTGGGTTTTGGAAGCAAATATTTCAACAGTGGTTTTTTCTTCAAAATTTAAAAAAAAAAAAAAAATATTGGTTCTGCTTTTATTTGCTGGCAATAGCAATTGTCTTTATACTATGTGTTGGTAGACTTGTTCGTACTTTACCACTCTTTATTGTATCTTGGTTTTGTTAACTGAATAAATTTTAACAGAAAAAGAAAAGAAGGCATTGGGTCGGTCTCATTGACTCTCATATGTGAGATCATCTCATACGAGACCGACTAAACACTACAGAAAAAGGCTGCTTTTTACATCAAATAGATGAATACGCACCCTAGTTTTGTTACGTGTTCCAGATTTCTTCATGGTGAGTACCACATACGGATCGGACTTTCCCATTAAATCTACAGCTGGAAGGTTATCAGCAGAAATCACTGTTACTGACAGAACACCCCTGACAATAACATCCCTCTTCTTCGGGACAAGGCTGACGCCATTTTCAGCATCACCATTTTTAAGAACTTTCTCCAAAGATGTCATGGATTCGGACGCAAAAGGGTTTGTAACATCTGAACCAAGAGGAATGTACAAAAGCTCCAAATGTACCTACATAAAAGAGAAGGGGAGGGGTGAAGCACACCATAGAGAATTTACTCGCAAAAAAGTTGGGAAAAGAAAAATGATCCACAAAATAAAGGTTCTTACGAAGAATCTAATAACCACCAAGATGCATTGTGATTCATATTTTCCCGAAAAAAGGAGAAACAAACTAGATCAGGCTAAAAAGAAAAATGTCAGTCTCATCACTATTGCATGTATCACAACATTACAGACAATCAACTCCATGCCTTCAAAAGTCCCCAACTTTATTAGCTTTTAAAAATAATTAATGGTACAAAGATTACCTCTAGAGTTTATACGAGTTTTTTTGCTTAAAACCCTGACCAGAAGTCAAGAATCAAGAACTAACAAATCCAGGAACCACCGATGCAACAAATAGCTTTACCCAAGACGAAATCCAGGTTCCTCAACCATGATAAACAAGATGACTATTCTCAAAGCTAAAAGGCAAAGCTTCCAACAACCATCACCAATAACTACGCCATTATGTGCATTTTTTTATCAAAACCTAAGAAAAAGGTTTCATACTCACCTGACCCCTGTTTTTAGTATCTCTCTGCACCTCCAAATCTTTAACTAGTTTAAGCCAAACATCCTTCACTTTACCAGGCTCGAGATCTTTTAGCTGGAACTGAGCACATCCAATGAGTTCAGCTGCCTGAAGACCCTCATCATCCTTTATCTTTACCACCAAGTGTTGAGTAGATTTATCTTCAACAATGAATTCAAAGTGCTCATTCCAGATTGGATTCAACTGATTATTCTGAAGATGGTGAAGGGGAGTGGGTTAAATTTTTAATTCCAGGTAATAAAGTTAAAAATCGATTCAGAGACAAATAGTGTTAGCTTACAATGGTTTTGCTTGTTTTTGTTCTGTCTTTTGTGGGTCTTACGTATAACACTGCAAAAGGATCTGATTTTCCAACCAAATCTTTATTTGTCAATTCTTTAGCTTGCACAAGTTTCACCTCAAGCATTCCAACAGGCTTTAACTCTAGGTCACTGAGAGTTACAAAATTGCACTATTAGATTCCATTATACAGAGGTAGTAGCCAGTGGTATAATCTGTCATCTTCATTACATACCTATAATCCCCAGGTAAAATGGGGATAACTTTACGAACAGGCCACGTGATAGAATCCTCAATTGCATCCCTTATCATTCTCTGCACAAATAATCGACATATATCATTAATGAAGCACACATACAGTCACATTTCAGTAATAATTGATTTTATTAAATATATTGCAGATAGAGATCACGTAAAAGAAGAAGATGCAGCACACCTCAATTGCATCAGAAAGCCCAGGAATTGTAGATATATCTCCACCAATAACTTTAAGAGTCAAATCCAACTTTTTCTGCAGTAGTAAACCGCTGTTATTTAAGCTGTAAAATACTAAAATATTAAACACACAGACAAATAAATTGGAGAAAAAACATATAGACTTTAGCTTCACATCAGCTGCCCTTAAACATTACAAGTACCTCTACAGGTTTAAGTAACTAGTGACGACCAAGACTAAACTACAATACTCTGCCATTTGGAAACTGGGACTTATAGTTAGGATGTGAGCCATGTCGACAACAACATTACCCCAATGACTCTCGCCTATCTTGAAAACACAAAATTGCATTCGATGAACCCTGATAAAAAGTGCGGACGTTTTAATTTGGAGAGCCATTTTGCTTTATGCCAACCAACACCAAAAAATAACACATCTTTGGCTGCATTGAAATAACCACAATGATATCATCCTATAATCCCTTTATTCTTTCAGACTTTCTTAGTTTGTTAACATGAATTACGCTCTCTAGGGCATATGCCAAGAGGAGAGGAACTATGTGCGGTACACAAATATAACTTGCATCGGCAACATAAGATTAATGTACATCTACGGAAAGAAAAATGAAGCCAGGTCTACAATATTCTAAGGAAAACAAAACAAGAAAGACCACCCGTACACCTATAAAGTTTGTTTGGATGGAGGTATTGGGAGGAACACAAAGGGATGAATTTCCCTTATTTGGATAGTAAAAATCGGGTTGGAAGGACATGCAGAGAGCACAATGGAGGGCAAGGTAAATCAAATCCTTCCAACAATGGAATGATTTGAAAGGAGAACTTTATTTTTCCATTCCTCCTCAAATACTCCTCACATATCTTAAAAAATGTGGCAACACCTCAAGGAAAGGTACGGATCACATAAGCTGGTGAGTGGATCCTATTTAGCATTTTCCAGTACAAAACCAGGTCTGGGAGGTGAACCACAAAAACAGGTGAGCACCACATAAAGAATTTGCAGAACTCTTTTAACCTATTTCTATCCTAGTCTATTTCAATCACTTTTAAATAAATTAGTAACTCTCTTTACCAACATGACCGTAGTGGGCAAATTTCAGTAGTCATTGACTCATTGCATACCTTTTTCCTTAATGAAAAGGTGACAGCTCCAAATCCTGGGAATTCCCCAACTAGAGGCTTAAAAATCAACCTGAAAACACCGGTGAATCCAATATCCTTTACCTACATCAAGAAAAGCAATAATTCTCTAAGCAATAGAGACAGTACTCCAGTTTCAGCCAATACGACAGTATTAGTTTATTTTAATTCAACCCACAAGGTAAAAAAAAAATTAGGGCAAAGCATCGTCCACTCTTTAAATTTTGTATTTTGTTGTAGCTTATGTTCAATCAAGGAATTGAAAGGAACCTACAACTTGCAGTAACAATTGTAAGATTTGGGTTTCAAGTTAAACTAAGTGAACAAGATCAAGGAAACAGAGTTGTGACCAAAAGCATCCAATACATGATTATTAATTACCGATTATCAACTGGATCACTCAAATACATGTGTACACATCATTCAGAATAGTCAAGATATGGAATAACCAAATCAATAAAATTCTTGGCAAGCCCTCTCAACAGAAAACCTAAACACTTGTTACCTGCACAGGAAGTGATACTCCAAGTCGAGTCTTGATATCAAGAACAATGCTTGGGTTTCCATCCCAATTCATTTCCAACTCCATGGTAACACCATCACCGTCCTCGTCAATGATTGAAACCCCTAAGATTTTTTTTATTTAAAGACAACAGCATTTGGTTAACAATTAAGCTAACATAACTAAATTACTATAGTTGACAAGGATTACATAACTACCAAGCAATTATATGGTTAGTACATGCTAACAACTAGTATACCAAATATCAACTAACACGTAATCTTTTACTTACCTCTACATCCATTCAATCTAAAATTACTCCCATTTTTCTGATCTAATTAACTCAATTTTCAAACTTTTAAGAAATATAATAACTCGTGTATATTGATAAATATTTATGGATCATCGGTATAATCGTTTTATCTTTGAAATAAATCAATCATTCTAAAAAAACTCTGCAATACTCGATACAAATGCATACATTTTTTTATCGCAAAACCGGGTATGAGTGACGGCTCAGTTGCCAGACTATGACGGCACAATGGGCAGTCGCGCAAACCAAATAATTGCGCACAATATGGCAAGACACAGGTGAGATGGAACTGGATCATGCTCGGGAGGGGTGAAGCTTCACCAGAATCTACCCACCACATCAAAAATGTCATCCAACTCGTCCGTCGTCACTAAAACTTCTCGCCGACCATCCATCCATCAATCACTTCACCCGTCCAATTATGTTTTAAAGTCCGAAAAGAGCTACAAAAATTTCATTTCGCTTATATGTGTATAGTGAAGTAGTCTCGAGTTACTTGATCATTGTATATTTTAACTACATTTTCTTTTGGGAGCGCAAAAGGTGAATTAATTTAGTAGTGACTATCTTAGCTTATATAAAATTGTACATAATTTTATAAAAAAAAAAAAATACCGGTTGACAGTTAGATGACGGGTTGGATGAGCTTCACGCAACCAACCATCCATCCATCAACCGTTTCACCCAATTTTTATTTATTTTCTTCGAATTTTTATCCATCCATTTTAATCGGGTGGATGGATAACAATAGAGTTTGGTAATATTGTCATCCTTAGGCCAACCAACAGCCTAACTAGTATGGGAGACTGATGTGAGTGACGTCCCAGCTAAGTCCAACCTTAAATATAGTTAACTCTAATTTTCTTATTTGTTGAAGAGTACAATGACGTGGTACACCCGGTGGACACAAGAATTTCTCATATAGCCATATAGGTGGTAGATTTACGTAAATGTACAAATGTTTTCAACCAATAAACGGAAGACGACAAAAATAAATGAGTACCTGAAAATTGAGGTGCAACAGTTCCAAGTGTAAGCTTGGAGAATTTTAAGGAAGATAATATTATCGGTCTATATTGCTCCAATATTGGTTCCACGGACGCTTTTATTAGCTCTGATGCTGCCTAATTTAAATTAACTAGATTTAATTTAATCAACAAAATAATCCCTCGAGAATGCCGAATTATTACACTTTCAATACCAATTAAATATAAAATGAAAAAGGGTACCTGATCAACATATGGCCAAATTTTCGTTAGATGAGAATTAAGCCAACTCAACTGCAAACCAAACATAACAACTTAGCATATGAAGCGTCCTAAAGCAGGCAAATGGACCAAATATTAAACCGCGAATTTAATGAAAACCCCACTTTCGTAATGTCTTCCAAAAATAATCTAGTTCTTTTCGACTTAATTTCAATTAGCTTATCTCCATTTCAATATCATTTCTCTTCTTCAAATAAATTCAGTTCAACCGAAAAGGCATAGTGGACTATAGGTCTCAGGTTCGAATCCCCTCACTCCGGATATTGTATTGCCCTTGTGGCCCTACTTTCAGCTTCTAACAATAATAATAATTCAAACATTTGTTTTTTAATAAAATGGGTTATTTTATTTTCATTAAATTTACCAGAAATAGTAAACAAATTACAAAAATAAATAAAATAAGAAATAAGAAATAAGAAAGAAACCTTTTGACGGTGAGAGAAGACGACCCAAGAAGGATAATAAGGAGACGGAAGCAACTTTCTAGAATCTTCCACTGTCATCCGCGATAACGCCGCTATCGTTGCAGCCTGTCCGAATTAAAACATTTAACATTCAAATTAAAACAATAAAATAAAATACTTGTGTAAAGCGGTCTTATACTCGAGCATATATTAGTATAAAACCGTCTTACAAGAGACTAACCAAGTTTTGGCGAGATTTGGATCTGGAATTTTCAGAGCGAATGAACAAGACAATGAGTAACAGACCAACTGCTACTCCCACTACTAAACCTAACACAAATCCCATTTTTAATTGTAATGATGCTAATTTTAATTAATTTTGGGTATAATTTTGGGGTTTCAATGTAGGAGTTCGTTGTAATAAAGAGCTATGGAGTAAGTGAAGATGGAAGTTGAAGAGAGAGAAGTTGAAAGAAGAAGAAGATGAAGAGGGATAGTGGGACTGGGATTGGTTGTAAAGGATCATGGTGAAAAGGGAATGATTTGATTTGGGTTCAATTTAATATTGTCAAATTGTAATATCACCATAAGTTAGAGAGACGGTCTCTCAATAGCGTTATTGTGAAAAATGGAGTTATTGTGAACAACAGGTCTTAAGTTCAAATTCTCCTATCCTTATTGTAATGCGTCTAAGTGCGCACTTTGTTGAACCCAAAAAAAATAGAGAATTTTTTTTTAAAATTTGATAATTAGGATCTAACATAAAAAACCCAAAAAAATAGAGATTTTTTTTTAAACTTGATAATTAGGATCTAACATAAAAAATAATGGTTTTTTCGGGTTGATCCGAAGTTCGAACTAGTGATATTTTGGGTAATGAGACGAAATAGCTCGTCGAGCACCTTTAACACAACTCGGTCAAAACTTGACTCTTGAATTTAATGAGCAGTTGTGCTAATGTTGGTTTCGCTCAAAAAGCTCGAGAGCGGTAAATTTGTGTGATTAGATAAAATCTTAATTTTGTTTTACTAAAACATTTTATCATGATTATATTTTTGTATCATCATATCAAATGTTATCATTGATTTGCCTAATATTTTTACATTTAACCTTCGATACCTGTTACTGAAAAATATCTAGTGAAAAAAAAAACCGAAAATTACCATTATGTGTAGGCTCGAATATGGCTGGAGCTCGGATTTAAACTCACAAACTTCATAATGAGCTCAGTTTTTCAAACTCGAAGTAAGCTCGAGTTTTGCTTCATGCGAGTCGGACAAGGTCAAGCTCATGTGCGCTCGATTCGATATCACCCATTTAGTTAAGTTTGTCGATGAGAAAAGGAGGGGTAAGGGAGGAGGGCGAAAGGGGTAGGGGTCGTGTTATGGGATAGGGCGAGGGTTCCGACAGGGAAAGAGAGGCAAGGGCAAGGATGGGTTCTAAATCGAGTTCCAAACTTGTACCACCCTGATTTGATTTTTGATTTTCCGATCCGTCGTACATACGTCCCCTAAACATGAAATAACACCACCATATTTCGTGTCTTTGCAATTTCCGCAAAAAGAGATAAATCTCTTCTTTTCATTACGTATTCCTTTTTTTTTTTGCGGGACAACTTATATTGGCAATGTGATTTTTATTTCATTTCATCCACTTGCATATTTTCTTTTGGGAGTTGTTAAATCCCGCGCACCTATTCACTCAATCCCGCGCATTTTTCCCCTTTATTCCGAGTATATCCCTCTCATTTCACACTCCAGAGAAACAAGAGAGAAGAAAAAACAAAAGAATGAATCCTTTCCCAACCACCGACCCAGCATGCTCAATAACCAACGATAGCAAATTAACCCCACCTAATTGTGCCACCTGCAAAACCGCCTTCCGCTCCGCCTGCCCAAAATATGCCGGCAACGTCACCACCACCTCCATTTGCGTATGAAACTCCGCCAWATCAAGCGTGTAGCGAAAACAACATCGTGAGCAGCTCCTCAAGCGATTAAACCTCACCATCGTTGTCGCGAGAATCTTCCRCGATTCGGTACGGTAGGTAAAACGATTTGGTAAATCTGTTTGCATAATCGTAGGGCTTGGATACAAGGTCGCGGAATAAAGCGTAGAATTTGATGGCGCTACTTCGTCGATTAAGCGAGTGTTGGAGTGAAAAGCGATCAAATTAGGGGTTTACGTTTCGACATTTCGTTGATTGCGACGGAGATAGGGATTTGACCTGGTCTACTTTCACCCTATTATGAGTAGGGTCTGATGGAATTGGTGAGCCATGAGGTGAGTGGCGATGGTGGGGATGGTGGGTGAGGGTGACACCGTGCCGGTGCAGGGGAGGGTGTCGGTGATTGGGAGGCGAGAAGGATTTATTTTTTGGATTTTTCATTCTCTCTTTCTGAGGTGAGAAATGAAAGGGGCAAACTCGGAATAAATGGAAAAAATGCGCGGGATTGAGTAAATTGGTGCGCGGGATTTAGCAATTACGTTTCTTTTTTAACCAAAAACTTATCAAAACACAAGTAAATAACTACGGAATATTAACTGGTATACAAAATAGATAACAATTAAGAAATACTTCCACCTATTTCATTTGTTGCTCCCCTTTCCTTTTCCATATAGTTCTCGTTTTGTTCCATCTTTTCTTTTTTGGACGATTTTGTGTGCCCTAAAATCAATTTGATGTGGTGGGGTCATGTGTATTGTGTGATCCAAAATCAATTTGATGTGGTGGGTCATATTTATTGTGTGATCCAAAATTAATTTCTTTAATTTTTGTCTCAAAGAAAAAGGGGAATAACAAATGAAACTAGTTTTAAACTCATGCAACAAAATTGCACGGTATAGTTTTAGAGAAAAAATGTGATGTAGTAGTATAATTAAATATTCTTTTTAAGTATACCTTTTAATATTTCAAATAGTTTATTTTGTTTTTATACATTCTTTGATGTGTTACATAATTTAACCATCGTTTTTTTCCATTTATATTTTACATGTATTATATAGATATATTATATCACAAAAACTTTACCATTGTCGCAAATAAAATAAAAAAACGGCAGACCTTTCTTACTTGTGAGTTGTGACACATAATATGAACAATGGCAGAAAAATTTAATAAGTACAATACGATTGCCGTAAATATATTGTATTTTTTTTTTAAATATTTTATCTTGCTTTATTTTTTAAATTCATGTTCATAAAATGCTTAATGGCATGGATTAATGGAAACATATAGATCTATACTATATAATTAAAAGGTTAGACTAAAGCATTTAATTTAATTTCATCATGGCATTAGCATTCAATTTAATTCCACTTGGCAATTTTAAA
>VHZZ01006344.1:0-81510 GCA_009801015.1 Silene noctiflora | reverse complement strand
AGAATATAGAGCAAGCATATCTAAGACAAGATGAGCAGAATGTTTTAAGTAGCTGGCTTGACTTTGCTCCTCTTTTTTTTTTTCAGAGTCTATACGTTAATTAAATTCCCCTGAATTGTACCGGGCGAGCGGAAGATCTTAAACGACTGTCTTGCCGCCATGTCTGGAGTTGGTTGGCTCGCTTAGAAGTAACGGGCGAAGGAGAGAGCTTCTTTATAGCTTGCATATTTAAGTTTAAGTAAGTAGTAAGAGTAAATAAACATATCTAAATAAGAAAGGAAATTCAATTGGCTCGTAACTTGGGCTCTCATCTAAGGTAAAAATTTCGTCTCTGGACCACCAACGAGGTAGAAAAAAGCCCCTCCTCGCGGGAATGCTCTTTCATCAACATAAGTAAGAAAGGACAAGCGGAATTCCTTTTCATAAAGCCGCTTACTGCCTTCCTCTGATGCCATATGACATATGAGTGGAAATTATGCCCTTCTTCTCTACTTTTCTTTTTATAGGCCTATGCGAAGTCATGCTTGTATCACCCATAATCTAGGAACGCTCTTACTCATCTGAATAAAGCCAGGGGAAATGAAACCTTTCAATCAAATGCTGACTAAGAGAATTAATAGAATTCCCCTAAGATTATATGAGATCGAGACACTCCTTATTATAATAACGCTCGCTAAATCTTATGATTTTGCGTCACTACTTTACTTGGGCATTCTACGAAAGCGTGGGTAGGGCCTTCTTTAGCAAGTGGATTGTGAACAAAGCCTTACTGCAGTAGAATGTGTGCTGGAAAGAAGATTATGTCCATTAACGAGTGAGGGCTGATACTAATATATAGATTTTTTTTATTTTAAGGTTTGATTTTTTTGGTCTATTTACTTCATTAATTGCTAAAAAAAATGCTGCTTTTGCAGCTACTATTAAAGGTACAGGTGGAAGTAGTAAAGTAAACAGATTGGGTAGTTATAAGCCCCTTTGCGCGAAAACTGACCGAGCAAGAATGAAAGGAAGAAGAAAACAGTTACGAAAGATAAATTGAGGACGTGAAAGAGCATTCAATTTGGAAATAAATTCGCTCGTCGAGCTTGACTTGTGAACCATCATAAGAGAGCAAGACCCTACCTTAATCCCTCTTTTCCAAGGATCCCTCTTCCCTATCTCTAAAAGACATGTTCGTAAAGCGCCTATAATTAACAAAATTAATAGGGAATGAGCTACTGTAAGGGTAAAAAATTCTTGTATTGACTTAGTTTTAAGAGGGGAAGGCGCAAGACGGCATGAACAGATCTAGTTTTCAGTCTTTAAGTTTAGATAAAAAAAATATCAATTGGAATTGCCGGAGCATATTATTAATATGGTTCGCTTGATACCTGCAATTCAAAAGTTTTTTTCATTTCGTGTCCTGTGATCGACTTTTCTCTCTTCGGTTCTCGTTTATTTTTGTTTCAAGCTTCGTCCTTCATTCCTCATTCTTCAGAGATAGAATGATAGGTTGAGAAAGGTCTCCGCAGTCTTCATTAATCTAAGTCGAAAATACATAAGTAGTTGGTCACAGATTCATGATCAGCAGTATGCTTAGAGAAAGAAAGTGCTCTCGCGGGAAGAAAAGGGGTGATTCTCTTTCAAGTCTGGTTGCATAGTAAGATTTGGGTCAACGAGGCGACCCCCCAGCAATAGACTAAATTTACCAATAATAACATTCTGAAAGCTACGATCGAGACTCTCATTCTTTAACAATATTGTAAATTATGGGAATAGTTTACATAAACCTGATGCCTTTTTTCCACCCTTATCCACTGTCTGAATTCGAAGCTCTCTTTTATTTGCCCCCTTATGCTATAATAGAATTTTGCACTGTCCCTTGAATTTTAATTCTTTAAAGCAGTTAGTTGGATTTCAAACATCTGATACATCAAAAGAGTAGACTTTTGTTGATGAAATTGGATGTGCACCTTTCTTTTTTCCTTAAACCTGTACATATTGTGATGACTGTAGCTCTAAAGTTCTCCTTGGAAATAGAATTTCTACATGAGTATAAAGGGCACTTGCCTTCTTAACTTACGCTAATAGCCGTCGAATGAGCTTTGGCTCGTTTCATACCAATCCCAAGATCAACGATCTTGCTCTAAGCTTAAATCCTTAAAGGACAGGAAACCACACTCACCCTAAAGTCAAGACCGTAGCTTCGACACATCCCACTGTGACCTCTTTAGCGGACTAGTTCGCGGGAAGGCTCTTATCATAACTTTAGCTTCATCCTATAATAGAAGAAGATTATTCAACCTGGCTTAGCAACTTTGAACGTCTTTAGTCATCCACGTATTTTATTCTCCTAGTAAAATAGAAAAAAGGACTCTATTGGATATTAAGGTAGAATGCCACTGTCTCACTCTCTTTACTTAAACCAGGGTCACAGAAGATGACTTAAAGAGGGATATTCCAGAAAGAAGAAGGTCCGCGCCCAATCCCGTTAAACCAACTACAAGTGCAGAGATCGGGGCTTGAACTCATTCTTAGTCTTGGCATGGCACACCTTACTGAGTACGCAAGAGAACTCTTTAGCTCGGTTCATTCCCAGTCTCTAAAGCCAACTCCCCATTTTCGCTGACTATGTGAGCCCCCCTTTTTCTCGGATTTTTTAAGATATAATTAATATAGGCTGTGCCTCTTTTTACTACCTTCCACGGGATTGTACTCTTTCGAATGCTCCTTTTTCCCCATCCTTCGGAGCGGGCACGGATATAGAATGGACAAGTCCAATAAACTCAAGGCGAAACCGCGGGTTAGCGGTGGGACGAAGAAGGAATAATTGTCCACTTACAGTTGGTTGCCTATAAAGAGGGATACTCTAAGCTTGATGCCCAACTGCACGCACTACCCCAGGCTGAACTATTTTCTAAGCCTTTCTCTGCATAATGTCAAGAGATGACGAGCTTTAAGGCACAGGTGTCGACGCCCTCGATTAAAGTAAGAAGATGCGGTAGGTTGCCCCCTAGTGGGAGGATCACCCTTCATAGCTTCTTGATGAGAACTTACGTAGGATTAAAAAGCAGAATTACATATAGGATTAGACCCCTTTCCAAAGAAGGGTATGGATCGACAAGAGCGAGTGAAATGACAAGAGCGAGTGAAATGCAGAAAGGGAGCTAGGTGTTGGCATAACGAAAAGAAAGCATGACCTTAATCTACGTCTTTCTTAAAGGCCAAAGTAAAAAAGGCGCGCAACCTGGATATTACAGATCAACTTTCCAATGTAGTCAATCCAACTTTCATAACCTTATAAGTAAAGTAAGTACTAAAAGGCATTTTCTTACTTAGTAAGAGACGGGCCCACTTTTTGAACAGAACAGCTCTCTCTTCATGCCAGACCTATTTCTAAGGAATCCTCATGTCCAATTGGACTTCTTTTCTTTCGTCTATGCCCTTTTAATTAAAAGTAGAAACCTTACTTCCGCCAATCCTTTTTTCGATCAAACCCATATAGGGAATCGCCCTTTTAAAGATGTGTACCTCTCCTATCTTATTTAGATACGCTTATTTACTCTCACTTGCGGTTACATCAATTTATCTTTTGGCACCTTCCGATTCAGAAAGTAACTCTATGGGACTCAAGTAGCTTTGAAACCAAGACAATTCTATAGCACAAAGCTCGAATTCCACCTATTCTGCCTGAGACTTTTGACAGCTTGTATTTCCATTGGGATCTACTATTTCTATTTCATATACCTTCCTACTATCTTCCTTTTCTCGGTTAAAAAGAAAGTCCTTCTAAATCCGGATATGTAGGCTGATTCTGAGTCTGCCTTCCACTTTTACAATGAGATTACCAGTCTTGACTTTAAGGCATCCATCTGAAATGCATAATAGTTTTCAAGACGGGCCGAGCCTTAATACAGAGGGAAATAAAGGACGTGATCCCCGCTAAGTATAGGAGAATCGTAAACAAAAGAGAAGACTTCCCCTCGAAAGGAAAAGACCCCCGGCTTGACCCGAAGTGAATGAAACGGCTTGGCCCTTGAACAGATGTCACAAAGCCAGGCTCGGAGATTGTAATCTCGTATCTATGGATTCATGTAGGCCTATCCAATAATTGGCTAATTCGCTTTTATGTCCTAAGAAAGGATTCTTACCGAATGAGTTATTCCACCTTCCCTATGTGCACTATTCTAATTTTATGTGATTGATGAGCATTCCTCAATCAGAATACGACTCATCCTTAGTTCGACCTGTGTCACTGGACATGAACCGGGCATTACTCCCTTTTCATAAAGAAGAAGCGAAACCCTTCGCACTTAAAAGGAGGACGGAAGAGATATTGGTCAGCTAAGTATGGTATCCTACGAGGTCGACCTGAGGTTCTATAAAGAAAGGTTAGGGGGGCTTTCAGTCCCACTCTTTTTTAAAGTACTTAGCCGCTAATTTTCCTATAAAAATTCCGAAAGAATTAAGCGTGATTCTCATTCTTTCCACAGAAGTGCTTTATTTTGCATCAGGCAAAAATGGTAATCTTTCCGCTTTTGACTCAAATGGCCTATTCATAAAACGGGGTTAACTCAATTCAATAGGGGCCGTTGGCGAGCCGATGAGAATGTATAACTTGGAATTTCATCGTGGAGCAATCTTCAATACAATTCATAAATACAATTCATATGAGGGGAACTCATATTGAAATTAATTCTGTCCAAAAAAACAGCTAAATGCATTTACTAAGACTGAAACGTAGCACTGATTCCTAAGTTCAATAGAAATTCAAATCAAATCGGGGGTTCGGGGGAGAAGACTGACTCTCTTTAGTCAGCGAAAGGAGGAGTCGCCTATTTAGGCGCATTCAGATCTCAAATACTATTCTATAATCTTATTTAAGGATAAAAATTTTCTTGCTAATTCCTTGAACTTCGAGCATTGTTTAAAAGATTCCACTCCCCAATCTTCAACCTATTTGCTCTTGATTACATTGAAAACGGAAGAGTCAACACTCTTATTTACGATGCCTGGAACAAGAGTTAGACTTTTTTCTGAATAATTTACCTTCTATCTTACCATATATTCTTAGAAGCAGCTCTTTTCCATTAAACTCCTCTCGAAGATGGATTACATTTAATCTCTAAAACAGAGGCCTAGTGTTATTCTTAGTTGATCAAAAATCCTTCTATTCTAGCCCAAAAGGAGAAAGAACTTCAAACTAGCATTAAGCGGAGGGGCATGAAAATCACGAAGAAGTCAGTAGTTCATGATTTGGTATCAGGCGTAGGAAGAAGAAGAGGCGCGGGCTCTATCTCAGGTGTCAGGTTTACTCATCGAAACCTTTTTTGGACCAGCATTTTTCCAGTTTGCGAGTAATTAGGCAAGACAGACTATATTTTCTTCTTACTTTGCTGTAGAGTGTGGGCGGCCTTTGCCCTATTCGAATTGGCAAATTGGGAATTTTACTTACGATATTCTATGATTGAGCCTCTTCTTATGAAACGAGCAGATTGGGAAAAGTCATGAGCAAGCTTAATTAAAACTGAGTTGCTGGCAAGAATGGGATCATACTTAAAATTACTTAAAATTAGAATCAAAGAATCATATAACGAATGTCAGATTTCCGGAATAAGAAAGAGTGGAACCTTCAACAAAGAAATGGACCCGTATTGTATTGACCGGGTTGGTGGTCTTATTAATGCTTAATTAAAGAGTCTAATCAAATTAGAAAGGAAGAACCTAGCTCAAAGGGGGGAGAGGGGGTTTGCCTCTCAATCATATGCGAGCAAAACTTGGCGCCTCAAGTCTAATGCCTATAATTTTAATCCATCTAAGGGTAAAATTGTGCAAAGACTAGAAAAGTTCATTGATGACTTTCTTTCCTCCATACTTAAAGGCATAAGCGCGAGGTTGATAACTTCATTGCATGGGTCGGCTTGAACTTGCAATAAAGGCTAGTTCACTCTTGTAGTAACCTTCTTCTTTATCTCGCCTGGAAGTTCATAAAGAGAAGCTTTTTTCAAAGAGCTTAAGCTCTGCTTCTCATTGTTCACTAAGAAAGTCAACTCTATTTTTCAGAGCAATCAGTCACTAACGGACCATCAGTTAACTTAAGAGTTCACCAGCTCGTGATCATAAGGAAGTCCTGTTTTAGGGGTTTGCAAAACAAAGGCAAAGGCGTGCCCCGCGTAAGGAATGCTTTTTTATGAATTTCACGTAGGGTCCTTCCCGCAGGGTGCGTCTATCATTGAAAGCCACTGCTGCCATCGAGGAGCATTCCCCCTTTTGTTATGTACGCTCCATTACTTAGATCTGACTTGGAATAATTTTTTCACATCATGAGTGCGCTTTACTTGCTTTCGAGCTTGCCCTTCGAAAAGTACGAAAATATAAAAAAAAACACATAATTATTTTAAGGGAACCCGGAAAAAGGTAATTTAAAATAAAGTAATCCACACGAGTGAGAGGGAAAGCTTGCTTTCAAGTAGAGGTTAGAAATGATGGCGCAGACGCAGCAAGCAAGGTCTTTTCTTTTTATAGTATCTTTTTTATAGTATCTTATAGTAAGGGACGGATGAAAGATCATCCGCTGGCTTAGTTCATCTTGGAACAGCTCATAGGGAAGTTTCTAAGGATCCTACCTTTTTTCTTACGTATCAGGAATGTGCCAGCGGTGGAAGGAGGATGTCTTGTGGCTCGCGCGCTGCCTGAGGTGTGATTGTTCTAATCTTTCCATATCTTGTCTTGGTGCTAAAAGGAGGATTTGATTGGTCAAATACGTTGTTCCCGTTCTTCCTCAGATCATAAGAAAAGAGCATCCTTGGGCAAATCCTTTTTTTCAGTCTTATTCATCGGGTTTCAGACATGATTCAACCTAAAATCCTACCAATCTCTTTTTAGGGCTTGCTCCGATCTTATAAAATAGGTAGTGCTTTCTGAGATCACCTTCCCCGGGCTTCCTTTAATTCTTGTCACCTCAGAAATGATCAGAGAGGATGAGTTCGCTCATAGAGGTCGGCAAGCCACTCGTTGTTCAAGTGGGTAAGCTCACTGAGTCCTCCCAAAAGGATCCTCCTTCGTTGGAACTTGGGTTCATTACTTATGCTATGGTTGGTCATTCAAAACCTTGCTTATCTAAAATGATTGTTACATCGAAGTTGCTGCTCTCGAAGCAATGCTTAAACGCTGGAGTCTCACTCTATATAAGAACCTCAGTCTTTCCCTATTTAGACTATATTCCAATTCCACGCTTTTGAGCTAGCCTGCATACGGGAAAAAGAAAGAAATCCTTGCAGAAGCAGTTCGAAAGAAAAAAATGAAACTACCGCGGACTACCCACGGTACTCTTTCTTTTTCTTCGCGACTTCAATTGATCGTACGTAATCGAAGAAGCTTCCGGTGCAGTTATCTAGCAAGCCACATGAAAAAGGGATGAAATTTATGTTCAACTCGGATTAGCTTTTTCTTTAAGAAAGAGTGCTGAGTCAGCTGATAAAAGCTAAAAACAGGGAGGTCCAAAGCTAACAACTGCTTTGGAGCAATGACTTGTTAAAAAAACATGTCAGAGAAAAAGAGTCATCTAGATAGAAAGTCGAGAGTAAGTGAATTCCTTTAAAATAAAGCCTTTCTTTAGCCGAAGGTGCGATCTCCTACATGACTTTTCGAATGATTCCTAACAACTACTTATCTACCACCGTGATGTCCACATACAATACAGTGGAGCCAAGACAAAAGAAAGCTCGATCAAGATATTCATTTAGTGACTTTAGTAGAGGACCGAACCTTTCCTTTAACTTACAATATATAAGGGAATTCGTTCACAAGTGTAGCGCAGTCGGTGTAAGCCAGACAGGAGACAAGTACTTCTACTTCAGTCCATTCATTGCGAAATTGACACAAGTATTCTGATCTCAAGAAAAGTACTGTCACAAATACAAAGTATAAAGGGCGAGACAGGGGACTGTTCCAGCAGTCTTTTTTGCTAATTCTTTGCCTACTGCTGTTAAGGAGCTCGATGTGAGCTCCCGGTTGTGCGATGTAAAGGTAGAAAAAAGGGGGACAAGGTCGATTGTAAATCCCCAATTGACAAAGTTGGTTTAAATTGATGGGTATACGGGATGCCCGTTATTTTTTATTATATTATTAAGGTACAGTATCTTTAATTTAAAAGAAGGTGAGAGTGGGGCAGCAGGTTAGCGAGTGTGTGTTGAAGCGGCCAACGAGCCTTCTTTTGTCTAACAGGCGTTGAATTTTGCCACGAAACAAAAAGTAGAATATATTAGGACGAGTGTGAATGTCTTGAGCAGCATTAGTTTCGTTTTGGACAAGGGAATTCCTTTCAAGATAGGTATAGCATGGGCGGGCATCTAATGAGATTGCTCCGGGCCAAGTCAGCGACTTCTTTCTCAGCCTCAAGTGCCACTTCCGCTTATTAGTCGAGTCAATTCCACTAACAACCTGTAAACTTCTCGAGTATTGCATTCTCGCTCGCGTTCGCTTTTTACTTTAGCGCTTGCTCTAATTTAAATGCCATCCTTACAGTAGTTTTTATGACTCGACCCCTTTGAGTTCGAAAGCAGGGTGCCGGCCGCCGAGATAGAGCTGGAAGCCAACCCAGTTACCTGCAAAGATCTAATCTCAAACTAAAAACTAAAGAAGGCACTTTACTTTAGCCGAAAAAAGAAGCGGCTTAGCCTCTAGATCTTTTGTTTGGTAGTGGCTGCCTACTCACTCGGGCAAAGTGTGCATTTCTATCCCATCGTGAGTTACAGTCTCGGCAATCAAAGACAATCCACATGCAGGTAAAGTTGCACATATGGTTCTGGCCGGTTCCCTCGGTATACTGTTCTAATATAATATAAATAATATCTGCAAGTCCTTTCTTTGTAACTCATTTGAATGAGATTGTGATGGCGCAAAAACAGATAAGATCTGGTATATTTTCTTTTGTATCTCGATAAAGATTCAACATTCACCCACTCCTTTGAGCAAGCTTGTCTTGGAAGGTAGGTTCATAAGAGGACACCTAATTCAATACGAAACGCCTCCTTCTTTTCTTTCTTATTGTCGTAGTAGGATATCAAACTTTTAATCTCGGCTAGACATGAAAGAGACTCTATCACGTCAACTCAAATTAGAATACAACAAGAAAAGTCTTCCCTCTATTATGCTATGCTAAGGATAAATAAAAGGGAATACCCCGGGCGAAGTCTGATAATCTAATTAAGGGAGTATATGCCAATCACTTGCCTGAGATTGGAATGTCGAAATTCTTACTCCTTCCGCGGAGCCTATCTTCCTTTTCCTTTTTGTTGTTATTCGGACTTTAGCGGGTGGGACCAGGGCATGGCTAAAGTCACTACTCCAGTTGGTGCTTTGATCTCTTTCTCTCAAAGCACCCTTCAGATTTCTAAGATCCGTGGGAACGAAGGCAGCTGGCTTGGGCCCTTTTTTCTTGTTTTTTGGAAAGGGTTCTAGCGTCTTTATCTCCTACTTGTACTCGAGCTAGCATTTTTTTGTGTTGGGGCCGTAACTAAGAAAGAGACGAAGTGCTTGTTATAATTACTCACCAGCTAATGTTAAGCTCTTTTGCATTCTTTCTTGTAACTCCGCCACCCCTTTAAAGGGTGAGCTCTCGAGATTCCTCAGACTGAGACTAGGTTGCTTCTGAGTTTGCTAGTGAGGCTTTCTTTTTTTTTCTTATTATATAAGTAAAGCGCATAGACTCTAAAATACCTTATAGTTGAAGACGGGGATCACTATTGAACTCATTCTTAGGAATCAAAATACCAAATTCCCAGGCTGTTTTATTCGAATTTTACTTTTTATGAAGCATTGTCCTTGATTTGAGGTGATTCGTCTTGGTTGGTTGATCTCATAGGCTTGTCTTGATCTTGAAACTATGATCGGGCTTACGCTCGCCCGCTCCTCGTTTTACTTTCGAGAGGTCAAAGAGGCCTAAATAGCGAAAAGAAGGCAGGCAAGGCATTTTAGAACTCTAAGATCAGGAGGGGGATCACACATATACATATTAAAGTAGGATGAGTTTCCCGCGGATTGTCGAGTGCAGTCTATCTCGACCACTTCACTTAAAGCAGATGGAGATTCTCGGACAGGGAAAAGCGGCACTCGCCATCTATTAAACAAGACAAAGCCATAACATGTCCTCGAAATTGACTATTGATGATTGCTTTTCACTAAGACGGTCATGCTGGGGACGTGGACAAGAAGGATGATTATCCACCCTTAGTAGCAATGTGGATTGGCTTCGATTACTTAGTGTTACGCGCCTAGGGATCACACGACAGCTCTTTCTCTGCTATACTATAAAGAAAGAAAAAAGTATAATACTGTTTCGCGAGAGGGAATGAATCGGGACATGTAGGCAAGAGTTGAACCTATCTTTTCCCCATTTCGGAACTTTTTATGAAAAAAAAGATTTTCATGAGTTTAAAAAAAATCTAGGAAGCAAGATCGTGTCAATCTCGTAACCGAACACGGCTAGCACATTTAATATATTATGGATTACAGGGCTCGAAAGAAGTAATCGAGATACCATACTGATCCCCTTCTTTGCCTGCTTTAAATTTAATTTACCTACCCACCCCCCAGCCAAAACTTCAATTGCATCATCCGTTCCATCTGCTCCAACTGCTTAAATTTCTACGTCTGGACCGGATGGAGCTTATTAAGTCAAGGTAGAAAGACGCGGAGGGTGGGGGGTGGAAATATACTTTATATTCTAATATTATAGAGTTGAAATTCCATGCTTTCTTTTTTTCCCATTCTCAGGCGTCCTACTTCGCGAAGCACTTTCATGAACGAGCGGACTAGGAAGAGGCAAATGAACTGAATGCCTTTCTTTCATTTCTTATGCAAATAGTTAACTATTATGTTGTCCCTCTAACGAGGCTCTCGACAAGCTTGGAACAAGTTTATTAATTTTTTTCCTATTTATAATATTTATAAATGCTATAGTTTCACTTTTTGTGGTGGTGAAGCAGGCGAAGCAATTGAGATTGGGGGAATGCTCGTGGCGTAGAAAGAGAGCCGACCCGGCTTGAGATATTTTAATCGAGGGCTGTTCAGAAAATTAAATTCAAAACACAATTGGAATCTACCAGTTCGAGTTGGTCGAAGATAGCTATTCAAAAACCTTCCTTTCTTATCCGACGAGACTCTTGCTCTCTTACCCGTTTTGTCCCCTAGTATATTGATAGATTTAATTTCCCAATCCTGCCCTTGCTCTTGATGGTGGCTTACCAATCAGATAGACCACCACCCTGCCATACAGATTGGAATTCAAAATTGAAATTAAAGTGCGCAAGCCAGGTTCACATACTTCTTTCTTTCTTGTACTACTTACCAATCAATGAACTTTGACGAGCTCGATCTGATCTTGTCTTGGCCAACCTGTAGCACTTTCAACCTCTTAAACTTAGACAAAGAAGGGGGTCTAGTTGAGTTACACATATTCAAATGCCCCACTTAAAGAGGTCCTTTCCTGCATTAAACTTCTAAAAACGCGCGAGAAAGACGAGTCGAAAACCCATTAATCGAAAGATGATTCTTCGACTGGTCGTAAAGCCCCGACAGCGATGGGCGAACATGATACATTAGCAAAATAAGACAATCTCTTGAATACAGCTTCAGAACAAAACAGGGAGAGTAGTCTAGGTGTATAGTATTGAGAGTCTATGTCAAGGCAAGTTTTTTAGTTCGCAAAAGCATATAGAGGCACCGGTGCATGAGAAAGCATAGGTTCTACAATTCCAATTCCTTCTACAATAAGTGGCACGTTTTTACGCTTAAGATAAGAAGTCAGCAAGCGTAGTTAACTCAAGTGTTCTATTCCCCTACCAAATGAATATGCAAACGATATGCTCGAAGAAAACAAAATAACCCCAGTAAAATGCGCCAACGAGTCTCATTCCACGTGTTAAAAGCTTCATTATGCTCTTTCCGCAGCTAGCGTTCCAAATGCATCGACCACTAGCTACGACATTTCCTCTTTGAGCTAAAAATCTCCGAAGCAGGCTATCTGCCTTAAAATCATACTAAGTCATTAGAACAACAGGTCCTCGGTCTACAGTTCTTGCAAGAGTCTATCTTATATGCGTACTTAATAAAGTAAATGAAACCAGCAGCTCGTATGAGATAGGATGAGTCTTTTCCCAACCCTGCTTCAGAGATAGACTCCGTGGTAAACAAAGAGGAAAGTCAAGGATATTCCGCCGCCTGATTCTGAGAATTTCAAACTTCCTCAGGAAATGCTTCGTCTTCTTTTTTTTTATCGTGAGCCTGCAACTGCGCGAGCCCGGCTTTCTACTTTTCTTTTATTCCTCTCCGATCTGAATAGGGCTGGGAACCTATTCTACGAAAATAAAAAGAAAGGCTTTCGGTCTCCTTTTACTTACAAACGCCCTTTCGTTATTCTCATTAAAGTAGAGCTTGCTTAAGTGGATGCGAATGAGGACTTGGGGACTTCGACAAATACAAATGTGGTCAAAGACTTTATCTAAGGACCCCATTCTGACCCCCTCTTTATATTTTCCGGGAACTTACCTCTTCTCCTCTCCTCTGAGAATATCGTCCTCAGGGCACCTCGACCTTTACCTTGATTTTCTGGAAGCTGCGGTTGGAGATGATTGTTGGGGGTGATTGACGGTTCTACCCTTTCCTTTATTGAGGAGATCATTTTCTACGTATTCGCCGAAATCAAAACGTACCCGTAGTTTTTTATTTCGTAACTAAAGGAGTGCTTGAGGAGTAACGTAACGCGAGGCGAATCTTAGTCTAAAATCTAAAAAGAGGGGCTGAACCCGCCTACTAACTGCTCGCCCCTTTAAAACATGCTTCGGATTGGTTTCAAATTCCCCGAAACTTGCTTACAACCATTTTAAGTAACTTATTTTGTTAAAAGAAAAGGCAAGGTCGCACTCACAGCTCTTTTTTGTATCTTTGATCCACGCAGCTGCCTAAAAGCCGCCTTACTTCACTTGCTCGATCGGGCATCATATAAACGGAGCTTGGTAGGCTAAGAACTTTGTCAAATAGAGTAGAGCCCTAAATGTAAAGTAAAATAATAGGTTTTGTTGGCAATTCTGACTCATACGGCCTTCTTCCCTCTAACCGAAGAACATGGCATTCCGAAGAAAAAGAAGTTTGGCTTTTTTAAATTAAATTACAATAGACATAGCTTGAAATGTCCTAAATTGTTTTATAGGAATGTGTTCGGATACAGATTCTTTTGGTTGGTTAACAGCTAGATCGACCGCGCGCATAGGACAGGTTAAATTCACCTATCACACTAGTCTTCCTTATTCTCGCTTTATCATAGAATCATTGTCAATATTGGGATTTGATTTCAAGATAGGCATTTTTTTTCTTGATCTCGTTATCAATATCATAACTTATTGAAAGGCCAATCTTCTACATGGCATCTCGTCTTTATGTGGAAATTGGGGTTTGCTGCCTAGCTAACGTTCACTCTCGGGGAGTAGCACTTTTCCCACTGTTGGTGGCACAATCTATTGACGAAAGCAATCCTAGCAGCTGGGCTTCCCGCTTATAAATCTCAAAACGCCGGCTCACTAAACAGCGCCCTTTTTATATTCTTCGACAAAGCACGAGAAAGTTTGAATCCTTGTACGGAGCGAACAAATCCCTCTCTTTCCCATATGTTTGACTCACAAGATTCTTCTCAATTATTTTGATTTGTAAGGATTTCAGTAGAATCGTTACTTTTATCACTTCACCCAATCCAACAGGGCTCGGAAATAAAAGATAAATTGAGGTCCTAAACCACATCTTAAGGTACCCCCGGATTCCCTTTTCATGAAGAATGAGCAAAATGCCTTTCAAAGTTAGTGTGAGCAGAAGGGTTGGCTGTGTGAACAGACGTATGGCTTGACCGTCGAGGGGCAAACCACGTGCGCCAAATCAGAGCAAAGAGAAGTTTACGTACTTGCGGAAAGTCACATCTTGACCAAGAACTCGAGCCCAAACAAGCTGCCCTTTCTTACGTTCTGGTCTATCCTGTCTGCTTCATTTCGAGCGAAATCCTTTGAAAAAAAAAAAAGCATCAGTTTGATGAGCCGATAGTTTTTTCCCTCTAACCCTGGAAAGAGGAAAAGAGATTGTTTTCTGAATTCAATTCAATAGCTGTTGCTCTCCGATCCTGCCTTTCGGGAGTTCACTCGGAAGGGCGTACCTTGCATTCTTGGGAATCGAATGTGGCTTTTGTGCCGAACTTTTAAAGCGAACAAGCGAACCTTAGAATAAGATAAGAAAGATAAGAAAAAGAATTGTATCACAATCAGAGACAAAGAAATAAAGACTACGGAAAAAAGGCAGGCATAAATTACGTAACTAGCAGACCGGGGGTCCCGAGCCCGATGGGAATTTGGTTTTAGATCCCACTACAGGTGGGTCCCATAAATATACAGCTTCCTGACTCCGTACCGTAGAGGTAAAGGTAAAGAATGAGTAAGATCAGAACCGTACTTGGCCAGTTATTTTATTTTACGATTTTACGAGCAGACTAAAGAAAGAAAGGATACGGCTCCACCCTTTTCGTATCACTCGACTCTGCCACAGAAAAGCATTGATCCTAAAACTACTTTCAACGTTTCCAATTCTTTTATTATTATTATATATATTAAAGACCCGTGTTCGTTGCACCTTCTCCGTCGGCGAATGCCTCCTTTTCCGACTCACGTTCTAGGGATTAACCCACAGCTGCAGTTCTTGGACCCGGCTTTTCATAGAGGGCCTGCCATCCGACTTGTTCCAGTTCCAGCGTGCCGTTAATCGATCAATCAGGAGGTGACCAATCGCTGTAGAAAGGTGTGAAACGAGATACACCCAAAGAATTACTTTTGCTTTTTTATAAGTTATAATGGGACTATGTGTCAAAGAAAAATCCAAACACAGTCAGCCCGCTTCCAAATCTTTTTTCAAAAATGGTTCCCCGCGAAATCCATTGACGAATTTCGAACGAGTAGATCCGTAGAGGGAGGGAAAGGACACAAGAGAGGGATCGACTAAAAGTCAAAATAAAAAGAAAAAGAGAGTAATAGAACGAGCTCAATTCGAGGTAGAATACTTCTCTGTTCTATATACGGAAAGGAAGTTTAGTCGCAGTTTCTTTCGATAAGATGGGACTTCCGTTGTCAATCTCGATCCATTTCATAAGATCATTTTGAGCCCTACAGGCCCTTGTTTTATTGGCGGATCCACTGGCCATATGAAGAGCCTAACCTATATATCATATGTTACCAATACAAGAAAAGAGTAAGGATTTCTCAATTGTAGCTTCTTGGTTGGAACCTCGATTCAAAACTGCATCGCAAGAGTAGCTATTCTTTTTGTGTTGATGATGGAACGGAACTCATCCATTCTTTGCAGCTGGTTTACCTCACTTGGCCGGGGATTGTCTTCTTGAAGCATGCATCCTAATCTAATTTAAGAAGGCGTTAACTCGAGCCTTCACTCTAAAGCAATTAATCCCCTCCCTTTACTTCTGATCTTTCTCTGACTTGTTCTACCTGCTCTGACTCATGCTCATATTCTTAGAATATGCATGCCTTAGAGATTGTGTTTCACCCAACTGTGTCGGATCAATCTGCCGATCACAGCAGTAAAGTTCTTCTCATTCTGTTCACTCTTTGTTGCATACTTAGGGTCGAGCCCTATCTTAATTTTAATAGAGTTAATCGTATCTATTGCCTAAAGTAAAGATGGAACCGCTTCTCTTAGATTGAATTCCGACAACCTAAAGATAAAAGGGAGGGTTCAATTCCTTCAAAATCTGCTTGAAGAGAAGAAAGTATGTTCATTGGTTGACCCAAGCGAGCCAGATGTTAATGAAATAAGCCAAAGAAGCGATAAAACTGGAGGGGCCCCCCTTAAAAGAAGATTAAGATTCTTTTCTTATTATAAGGGCTAAAGCTATTGGATCGATCACCCTCCCGTGAACTCCTGAAATGGGCTTCTTTCTTGACTTTTCTTTTGGTACTACTCTTTCCGGCTCTTATTGACTGTGTTGTCTTTCTTGAGACCCGGTTCATACCCTCCCTTTCATCAGCGCTTAAGACTACTTTGCTTGCGAAGCCTAATATAATGGCACTGACTCACGTAAAGCTGAAGTGGGTCTCTCTTGGAAAAGCGCCCGCTCAATCCAGTCACCATATTTTTATTCGAGCAAGCCAAGCCTGTGTGCTTCGTGCCGATCATATACAAAAAAGAGGGTGGGGATTTTCAACCATATGTGTCTTGACTTTAGAAACGAACGCCGGTCTTTCGCCCCAAGCCTAGGAAGACTCTTGAGGGGCCAATCTTGTCAAAATAAAAAAGAAAGGTCCGAACCAAACCAAGGAGGCCCAATCATCCAGTTAAGGTCGAGGTCAAAGAAAGACTTGGTTGAGGTTGATAAAAAGGTCTTGACTAAAGTGGATCCCCCGGAAGGGATTGACTTCTCCCTTACCATACAATAAAAGCAAATCAAAGGATACGTACAGCAATGACATTACATCGGGTCAATTACAACGGGTAATAGAAATGAAGCAATGGACACGCTCTTCGAATCGAGATAAAAAAAACTATGGTCTATGTTTAGGATCATTCTTTTCTTTATCTTCTGAAAGTGCTGAGTTCATTAATCTATAAAATTGCTCCAATTCCTTATTAGACTTTTTTTGGTATTGGCATTGTACGAGATTCGAATTGTGTGCGTGTAATCTAATTTGTTACAATCGTATCCTTGCTTGGCTTTAAACACTGGGTTGGCTCGAGGAAAGCCTCTGGACTGAACTCGGCTCCTTTCTTAAATTTTAATCCTTAGTGACTCTTCCCCCTTCCCCAATCTATGCTAGCAAGTTCATCTCTATCCGGTAGTAAACTTTAGGGCTTGCTTGGTCAGTATAGCTTTGGCTTTGAAATTCCAATATACAGAAAAATACAATAACCATTAAGGGAGTGCCATTGCTTTTTTACCTTCTGGGGGATAAAATCCTTAACTGTAGTGGATGGAATTGATAGATATTAAAAAAAAATCTTAGTAGCTGGTTTTAGCAAGTGAGCTGAGGCATGGGTGGGCGGATGACTACGCTTGGCTTTTTCTCTTTCTTTTTGGTCGAGACGAATTCCATAATAGGTTCGCGCTGGTCTAATTACTTTTTAAAAAGAGGTAAAAGAGGGAAGACTAGCCTAATAGGACCAATTCCTATCTCTGCTTTTGTTTTGGCTGGCAAGGTTGGTCGAGTCGGAGCTTCCCCCGCTTCCGCTCACTCCATCGGACAGATCATCCTTATGCCTGTCCTTACCCTTATGCAATGCATGCGCATTTCAAAATGCGAAAATATATATAATAAGGCTCAAACACACAACGAGCAAAGTAAACTTCTCAGTCCCCGCAGACCTTACCTTTTCAATCCTGTCAAGTGAAAAAATATGAAAAGTGACTCCTGCTCTGGAGCTTTTGAAAAAACCTAATCTTTGGAAGAGTTTTTGAGTCTGATTTTTATGGGTTCACTTCTTGGCACTGGCGCATTTACCATAAGATCCAACTATCCTCCACCTCCATTATCTCCGGAAAAAGGTTTTACATCACCACACCGGCAAACCTGTTACTTCAGCTAACAAAGTTCTTGCGTTTCGAGCTTTTCCAAGCATCACCTCGTGTGATTTCATTAAATTGTTTTAGTTATAGCGCAGCAGGGCTCTTTCTATGTAACTCTTTAAATTAAGATTATTCCTGAGCTCGGGTGATCCTCTTTTTTTTCTGATTAGCGCTCCTATCTTTGTCGAATCGAAGTCGAATTCAATTTTCCAACGGAAAGGATTTCTCGCTAGCGCTCATAAATTGCCCCCCTTCGGATCTTTTTTTCTTAGCAACTGAAAGATCAAGGTACCTTAGCACGGCCTGTATATCTCTTCTCTACACGCGAAAAAGCATTCAAAACGAAGGATGGTCCTTCTAAGGGCTTAGTTTTCCAAATGGACCCCTTTTACCAGTTGCTCGAATGTTAAAAAAAAAAGTCTTTTCGAAGACTTCACGCGCTCCCCTACGGTTAGAGGTGCGGGGGTAAGTTACAAACTGGCTCCATATTCTTGAATGCATCCATGTTGAAATTGCTCACAAACATACTAATTTACATTTCTGACTTATTCGGCTTGATTCCTTTCGTATTCTCTCGAGCTTGCTTTCGAAACCTTACGTAAGCTGGCTTTATGTATTCCCTTATTTAAGTAAAGATTCTAGGCTAGCAGCGTTTGCAATTAAATTTCATCCAAGTGCTCCGTTCACCTCATGAAATGGGAGTTTTACTCATATAATATAAGATCACTGGACATTCAAAAGGAACTTTCGAGAGCAGCTTTTCTATTCATACATACAGGTAGAAGTACTCAACCCGAGCCAGTCAACGCACTCGCTTCATAAACTATGCTTTCACTCGCGCAAGATAGTTGCAGCCCAAAGCCGGGAAGAATGGTAAGAAAGTCTTCACTTCATGCTGTTGCTTAAGGAATAGGGGCAAAGCGACTCGCATTTCTATTATAAATATAAAATCTGTCTGCTAAGATGCTGCTATTATAATATAATAAAGTAGTCGCCCTATCTTAAGAAGACTTGAGGACTTTCATCTCACTGAGAGAGCAAGGTTCCCTTCGAATTTGAATTACAAAAGTTCATTTCTAAGAACGAGTTCCCTTAAATAGTGGAGGTCTTCTTTGTTACCTTACAAAAGAAATCAAAAGAACAAGTAGATAGATGGTAGATCGGCGCGCCCGGGTTTAATAGAGGAGCACATCGAATCTAATTTCATAATTAACCCATCAGAGTATAGGTAAAGGAGAAGTCACTTGAGCTTTACACGAGCAGGTAAATCACTCTTTAAAGAAATTGGAAAAATTACCTATGAATAAGAAGAGAGGTCGGTGAATTACGGATCATCCGCGGGGACTTCTAATTTCAAATGCGGATTCACGGGCATAGTAATAGTAATGGGCATTGATATGATAAGAACTGTTCTACTTTTATCTTTGGAATCGCACTCAACCTTTACAATTTATGTGGATATGGTTTTCCGCTTTCTAGTTTGATCGGAGTCTTCCTTACTTGTGTGACCTGGTGCCACCTTCTCGTGCATTCTCTTCGTCGGACCTTTCTTGCTTTCGCCCTGTTCGAGACCCATAAAAGCCTTATGCTCTGCTCCTCCTTTTTTAATTTTATCCTTTTTATTTTAATGAGAAAGCTCGCAAACGACATGCATTTCTTGCATAAGCCTCTTGTACTTTACCAAATTCCCCTGCTTTAAAGAGTTAGCTGGGAGAATCGCTCTGATTCTTCTTAGAAGTAGCATTTCTAAACTCAGGTCGAACAAACTACTTCTACTGGTTAAGATAAAATAGAAGAGAGATCTTTAATCCCAAAGGTTCTTTACAGAATAAGCTTCTTCCTTTGGCTTTGGAGTGAGCTTCTTGTTTTCGATCGAACCAATCCGATATAGTCTTTTTTCGGAGAAAGGCGCTAAGCCCGACATTCCACAGCTAATGGGTGAGAAAATCCATGCCATGCAGCCATAAGACTGCCTCATAAGAAAAGAGTACAAAACCCTAATTTTAGAAGATAAATTTAATACCATAGGTTCGGAGGAGCAGAGTCTCTTTCTCTGTCTACGACTGAATCAGCTAAAGTTTAGGCTTCATGTGCTTCATTGGCATGCTCATGAAATCTTTCGCCGCGGAGTGAGCACCAAAAGAAAGAAAGCAATAGGTATAGGATCCTTTTACCCAACCAAAAGTAAACACATTTAAGCATTTTCATAAAATTTTAAACTCAACGCGCTCCTTGCTCGAACTCTATAAGGCGTCTTCTCAGTCTAGCACTTTTGATTTTTATCAATAATATTATATATATATTAAGGTTACGGTAAGGTCTAATGCCCCGCAAACTCCTCTAATCCTAAACATAAGCGAAGTAGCCATTTAAAAGCGTTAAGACATTATTGGCGCCCATAACCGCAAGCGTATGCAGCTGCTCCCTTTTTTTTTCTTCTTCTACGTAATCATACTCAGCTGACGGTTACAACTAGAATAGAAGAAGACAAGATTTCATATCTTCTAATGGTCTCAGGATCTCGAAATAAAAACCGCAGGTAGCATAATCCAACAGTTCTGGGTCGGTTCGTATTAACCTGAGCGAAGATCTTCATCCATTCGCTGCTAGCGTAAAGAGATGACATAGCGCCTCTCCTTCTCATATATGAACAATGCTATGCTGCTATGCTTCAATCAGTAAAATGCCCATCAATTCCTACCAAGTAATTTTATATATTATTATATATTATAATTATAGGCTCGTGATTCTACTTTGACTGATCATTATGGGCTGGTACCATCTAGACAATTTTCACAAATTTCATCTACAAGAGTAACTAATGTGGGAGATATAAAAAAGAATCTACGTGCTCAATGTAGCTAGAGTACCTATGGCCTAGGGTCGAGAAGGGCCTTACGATTGTTCGTCTCCTTCGGGCAGTGAGGACCATTCCTCAACGTCTCATTTCGACCTATAATTATAATATAGTAGTACCGCAGCACCGCTGGCAAAGCAAAAGTCTTCTGTCTCCTAAACCTTTCTTCTTCCCGTCTTCCCGGTTCCAAGAGCAAGATCGACACCTCGACTCTAGCTTAATAAAGATTCACATGATAAATTTATAAGTTTCCAATCTCTGGCTCATTCTTTTTTTTTTCAGTGCAAAAAGATTCCCCGTATCGGCGAAGAAAGAGCATTAATTAGGGAGCTTAAATAGCAAGACTACTTGTTCAAATTAAAGTATGGAAGTGAAGGCTTATACTTTTCGCCCTTAATTATGTCTCATTATGTATGATATACTATAATATAGTAAAGTAAAAAAGGCTAATGCACTAGCCAGCCTGTCCGGACAAAGACGCCTATGTGCCCCCGAAAGTATCTATGTATTTTGAGAGCGGAGGATGAAAAATCGAGCACGAGCAAGAATTCGGAAAAGAATTACTATGATATTATAAAATATTATAATCAAAAGCACAAGACAAGTATGGTACGACTTCATTTCTGCATCGGCATTAGACTTTCTTTTCTGTAAATCGACACACTCAATGCGAATAGCTTCGGTGACCTATAGTAGAGGCTAGGCGACTTCCGCCTCTATAAGGATCAGGCTTTTCAAGACCTACCAGGCTTCCCTCCATAAACCCATAAATAAAAAGCGGGTAATCCAACCAAAGGGCCCATGTGCTTTCTTCCTTTTATACATACTTTAAATCTTTAAATTGGAAAAAAGTTGTATCTCTCTTTGACGAGAGCCCTCTCTGGTGAGCTTGCATTCCATCTCTTCACAAAGGAGCTTTTCAAAATCAAAGTTGAACTAATGAGCTGATCAATGCAATGTCAGTCATCTGCTCTTTATTTACATTTATGGGTTTATGGGAAAGCAAACGATTCCTGTCTAAAACTTCTTTTTCTTTTAGAAAGTTAACGGACCGGCCTTTTCTCTAAAGGGAAATTTGATAGGAAAAGAGGATTGTTTTGACAATGGGACAACTGCTACTAATTCAAGTCGAGGGCTTCGCGCCTTAACTCCGCCAATACCCCCTTTTCCCATTCTAATGCTAAAGTAAAGCTCCAGCCTCTCCTTTCTCTGGGACTAGCCTTGTTATCCAAGGGCAAGCAGGCTTTGTCTTCTTCTTTTGAAAATACATATCAATATCTTCCTCTGAAAATTTTATTTTAGTAGGAATGCGAACCCCATCTGTCAACTGAGCTCTGGCACGAGTCGAATCGCCAACCCATAAACCTTTGTCATCACTCTCACTGAGCGCGCCCATCCCCCTGGTGTTTACTTTCTTCTCTTCTTTTTGCCTTCCCCTAACCTCTTAAAAACCTAAGGAATCGCAGCAACCTCCGGCCCAGCATTACAGAGGAAGAGAGGAATTGATGTTTGGCTTTTTGACAAAAGGAAAAGTGATGTGCCAACCTACCCTTAATAGGGGAATGAGATCACTAGCAGAATTAAGCCCGACTTTTCAAGCAAGCAACGGCAGCGGGTTGGAAAAAACTACTAGATTCTCAAAACAAAATGCAAATGAAGAACCATGCTTTTTTTTTATCATCAAAGTCATGTACTTCATTCCCACCCCAACTATCCTTTCTGGCACATCCGCCTCTGGTTCCGGCGAAGCTTTCCTCTCTTATTCTTCCTCGACCGCGGCTTAGGCTTTATTCGGGAGAGTGTTAGAGCAGCTATAAATTGTTAGGAAGCTACCCAGAGATTAACTAATATCCTGGATCTTTCTATACCTCGAGAAAAAAACTTTATCAGAATACAAGAATCAAGAATACATTTTCCTTTCTCATTCACTACCTCTGTTGCATTGGTATGACTCTGTAAGTAGCTTTGGATTTCCATGTCACATTATTCTTATCTTACTCAGATAACAAACCGCAGCATTGCACATCTCTGAGAACCATGTCTTCCATGAGCGTACTAACTAAGAATCTCCTATATTGAGTCTTGATTGTCCATACTATTCTGTCTATGAGAGAGATAAGGCGGCTTTTTGTCAACATGCAAAAAAGTAAGTAGACGATCAACAAGCAATGATCCCTCAAGCGAAAGGTGGTTTCTACCGACCTTGTGGACGTATGCCCTTCTTATCCTCGCGCTAACGTTCGATGCCTTAACGCGGCATATTTAGGAGTAAGATTTTTTTTATGCTTTCCAGGCCTTACGAGCAGTCTTATGCCTTTTCAAATCACTCGCATGCAACCGAATAAGCCATCCCACGTCACAAGCATGGCGGCTAGGAGGGATAGTTGGTCAGTCAAGTCCTTGTCCAACGTTATGCCAACATGACGCACGTGCTTTAAACGTTTAATTTAAACAGTCAAAAGGCCTTTCCTTCAAACCGCGGCTTATTCATTTCAACCAAGTATCCAGTTCCACAGTTTCGTGGGTGAACTTCTCCTAATATTTCACATATTAGAAGTCTTATAAGCAGGATTATGGTTCCCTTTTTGGTAGAATGCAGTTATTTCATTTTTTCTGCTTCCTCAGGCCCAAACAGCCTTGTCCGTTAGTCGGGTTTCGATTCTCCGGCCCAAGATACCCTTAATAATTTACAAGTAGGTAAGCTTCTAATCTAATGAGACCATCATGATTGGCAAAGACTTGTTTTCGATCTTCTTGTTCTAATTCCCGAATAGATGCTTCTGAGTAATCATTGGCAGGTTCAGAAAAGGAACAGCAGTCATCTGACTGGTCTATGTAGTCTCGCTTCGATGTCCACACTTGGTCGTAGGAAAGAAAACTTCAACGTTTTTTTTTCCGGGATATCTCATGCATCTTATGTATTGCACATTCTTATCTACATATATAAAGTATCGTACGGATTGCTGGTACCCTTTTCTATGATCAGTAGTTGGTGATAATCATCTATCTTCAACAGCGCCTTTTTCTGAAAAGCAAGAAGTCAAGCTCACAACTCTTTTGGGGTGGCGGATTGGGTCGATACCTGAAATTTGTATGCCAAGGTCGGTAAAATATGATCACTATACAAGCGTCGACGAGAGCCTCTAATTTATAGACGGAAATAGCCGCTGAGTAAGATTGACTTTTTAAAGTCTTGCTTTTTTTTCCCAGAATGTGATTGGATTGGTGAGACATGCGAGTTAGGGCCAATACAAAGGTAAGAAGCTTTTATTGCATAAGCCTCTTTTACTAAAATTCTTCTTTTTTAAAGGACTTCTCCATCTGTTGTGTAAAGGGCGTATGCCCCCGTTGTTTATGTACATCCCGTACTTTCCAGTATAGGCTGATACCCCGCATCTGCTAAAACGGGTTATGCTTTATCTTATTTTCGGACTTCTATTCTAATAATAGAAGTACTCGTTCAATATAGCACGCCTATAATTTGTAAAGGAAAGGCATGTAAGCTCCTAAAGTCTAATACGCTGAGGGTGTTATTGGTGTACCGGATTTTTTCATCAGTAAAACTGGAATTCTTTACGTGGTATCCGGCGTATTCACTGATTCATCTAAAGCTTTAGTATCCGTTATACCTGTTGCCGCAGGAATTGTAGCTAAAGCTGGATATTTATCTGGCTCTGTATCTCGTGACTGTGTCCGATCTAAGTGTTAAAGTAACTTAATGATAAAGAAGTGCACGTATCTACGAAGACGTTTAGACTGTAATGATGATTTCTTAATCAGTTTTCTTTCTTTTACTTATTATAATATAGTAGTAACAGTCGTCCCATTAGAAGACGGAAGCCAATATGCAATAGTGGGTGCCCCCCCTCCAAGGGTAAGTGGGCGAATTTACCTATATTTCCTTATGATGACTTCTAGGCTTAATTCCCCAAGTATGTAACAAGTCGGTCGAAGAAAGTCCTCTCTATATTAATTAGTAAATCACCTTCCTTTTATATGTCTTAAAGCACAATCCAGTAAAGCTGGAAAAACTATTCTTATTGTATTACAAGAGTCTACTTTATAGGTATGCGTATTCGATTAAGAAGAAGAATGCACCCGCCTAACTAAAGCATATATCTTATATGCACTCAAGTAGTCCACAAGAAGTATAGGGATCCTTTCATAATGAAAGGGATAAAATATACTTCTAATTAAATGAAAGAAAGAGGGAATGCTTTACTATAAAGAAGCTACTTACTTATATAAGACCTTCACTCGCCAGCACCTAGTGCTTATGTTCGCCCTACTTTCACTCTCTAACTACGCGCTCCAAGTATTACACTCGTCCGGGGAATTCCATAGAATACCCATAGAATAGTAGAATCTAGGTTATCCCGGGGTACTTTATTAAAAAAATTCTACCTAAGGAAGCACCCAGTAACGGGATTAGAGCCCAACTCAAATTAACAATAAATCCGGAGTTGTAAAAAGACCGGTATAGAACTACTTAGAGGAAAAGGCCTTTTTGGTACAGTAGAGACTCGTGCTGATAAATTGAAAATGACTTGTCAGCAAGCAACTTCTTTTTTCTCTGGTGTTGATGTTGACATAGGATGTAGTAAGGAGTCCTTATTGAATCTTTTTCTCTAATGAGCAGTCCACTTCAATGCGCTTGGTGCGTTCATGGTATACAGGGTTGGCAGCAATGGCTAAGACTGCCCGATTCTCCTATTTGAGATAATCAGGTCCTAAAGCAAAAACAACCAAATGACTTCACCGGTGGCCATGGCCCTATAGAATGCTTCTGCTGATGATCGAGACACCACAAATTCTTTTCTTGGATTTCCAGGAAATTGGGGAATGGCCAATAAGAATACACTACCCGTGGTTGACTTGCGACTGAAATGAAAGCACATGAGGCCGTGAATCTCCATGTAATAAGGGGACTGTGGGTTGAGTTGAAAAGTCACTGGCAAAGAGAATACCTTGACTAGACGCGGATTTGAACCCTACGTGCTGCTTGCTTGTGATCAGAGGTGGGGGCCCGCAGAAATTGACTCGATAACTGGAAAGAAAAGGCAATCTCCGGGCGGCCTGGTTATATTTCAAAAAAGAAGCTTGACCGCGAATTCACTTTATACTGTTTTGTTTAAGTCTATAAAGAGACTTAAGTAGTTTACATCCGAGGATCATACTCCCCCTTGTCACACAAAACCATTATAATATCCTAGCCAGCCTCATGTAAACATCTTCCGCGGGTCTCCATGGAGAAAAGCATTGGCAGGTAAACCAGTTAGTTCTTCAGGGGGATCATGGCCATTAGGGCTCTCACTAATGCATATTTGTTTCTGAAACCTTGCTTGACCAACCTAGCCTTTTTTCTTTCTATAAAGCCATCTGGATTTTACTTTTTTTTTAGATCCATTTGTAACCTATAGCTTTCCTTACCTTAGGTAAACCGGTGACGACCCAAGTCTTCTTAGTGGCTAAAGCTTCTAACTCTGAATTCATAGTCTGAATCCAATCCCTTAATTTGATTTTGAATTGCATCTTTAAAGTGAAAGGGTAGTAGGCTTAGTAGGGCTCGAACCTACAATAGAAATGTATAAACGTTATGAAGAGAAATCTTTCAACCAATTAAACTATAAGCTCATTTAATTAGCATTTTCTTATCTTTCTTATTTATAAAGAACATCTTTAGATGCAATTATCTCACTTCGGGAAGAGCGGAAGAGAGGGGGAGGATCAAACTACTTACGCTTATTCCTTACTATAATAGTAGTTACCTTAGCCTTTTTTTCTTTATTATATAATAGGGCTGGCTTCTACCCATCATATGCCTCAACTGCCGCGTCGTTTGGAACTGGTGACTTCTTCTCAGCAAGTAAGAGCTTCTGATGAGCTTGCTTTTACGTCCATCGCTTCTTCAGGGGATCTTATCTTACTTTGAATTCTTATTATTTAGGAGCAGAGAGAGAGAGCCCGCTTCCTTATAATTATAATATAGATGGGCACAAAACAGCATTATTAATAAGTTAGGCCAAGCTTTACTTAAAATAGATGCTTAAAAGAAAAAAATAAATTGACTCGTGAGGGATCGGGGACCCGCTTAAGCGCTTCTCTGGATCTAGCAGGAACTTGCTTCTTTGTAAAGCTACGAATGAATAAAAGCACCTTTTACCTTTTGCCATGAATTTCAGTAGTGGGTTTATCCGAAATAAAATATAAAAGTTGGCTCAAAACTAAACACACGCGCAAGACAAAAGAGATTTAGAATATATAACGTTTATATTTATAATGTTTAACCTTCGTAATTTAAAATTAGAAATTGGAAACCCTTTAATTAGCCCTGTATTGGAAAAGTTCCCGCATGCATATGAGGTATAAGTCTTAAAGCAGTCTCGCATAAGTGCTTCAATTGCTTTAAGAGCATCCCTTTGAGCTAACCAAATAAGGTGGGATTGATCGGTAAACAAGGGCGAACCGTCTGATGAGGAAGCCGGCGAAGTCGACGTCGAAGAAAGAGACAAGGTAGCACCAGTAGTAGATTTCTGATGCTGCCGAGAGGGAAGAAGCTTCTATTTAACCAGGACAATGAAGCGGGTGCAGTTACTTCAAGCCACAGTTCAAGCGAATGAATTTCCTTCTTATGGTCAAGCAATTGATGTTTATGACGTACCTGCCCCCTTAGATTAGTTAAACTAGATTAGGCTACTCTTGGGAACATGCCTTTGAGAGGGGCCCACCATGCTAAGGCTATACTACTCGTCTTTTCCTACTATAAGGAAAAAAACAAATCTTTTGTTAGGCTTCAAAAGGAATTAGGCCTATACTCTTGACTATGCAATCGACCAAGAGATTCTTCTAAGTAAAGGTTCCCATTTAGACTTGGTAAGACTCGTCTATCCATCATCAACCCGCCCCATCATTTGCTTGCTTTGAAAACAGGGCTGCCCCTGCTCCGGAACTCGCTGCTTTGTGAATGCGCTGGCTTGAAACGAAGCACACAAAACGATTTATAATTCTCTTTAGCTAGGTAAAAAAAAAGCTTAAGTAACTAGGTTGGTCAAATCTAAGAAAAAAAGCGCGTGCTGTTTTCTGCCAACCGACGTGCAGTCATCACAAAAGCAACGTTCTTAATCAAGGTACGTACTCAGCCCACATTATATGCCTTCCAAGTCTCATTGCTAGCTCGCGTTACTAGCATGGAAGCAAAGAATTTAGTAAGACGCCTCAAGTTTGCACGCGTCACAAGCTCACTCAAAGGAATCTTGAGCGATAGTGGAGTAAGGCTTTGTCTTTACTATATATTTGCCTTTACGCTTATAATGAGGAGTAAAAAAAAAGTCTAAGTTGACAGTTACAGACAGAACATGGGATAGGGCAGATGCGGCAGAAAGAGTGGATCATTCGACATAAGCATAACTGGATACAGGAGCTTTTCACCAATCACCGCATTTTCATTCCAAATTCCAAAGAATCTTTTAACTATATGAAACCGCGGGTATGCTCAATCACTTACTTAAAAATCCGAGCACGAGTATATGGTGGGATCTGGACAGTTCAGCTACAAAAGCTGCCTCTAAGAAACTAATAACAAAGTAGAAGGAAGGATCTCCCATTTCAGATTGAAAGCAATCCAAGGGACCAAATGCGCTACCTTGTTTTGAGCCAGGGTTAGGAACGAGAAATATAATTTTTCTGACTACTGCTGGGTAAAAGAACTTTCTATATCTATAAGGGTTAAAAAAAACGGAAAGCCTTTCTGATCGTGAAATGAAAAAAAAGCGAGACTTTTTTTGGCGCTTTCGACTTCCTTACTTTGACTTGTAAAAGAATCTTTTGGAATTTGTGAAATCTTTCGAGATTGATGACTAGTTTCTTAAATTAAAATTAAGACGGAAACTCATAAGAAATGTGTGTGATCGAAGACCAAAGTCCTAGAGCAGCAAAAGAGCTTGTATTTTTATTGATCTAACAATGGCTGGGATTCAATCCCCGATCCAGTCTACTGGAGCGAGCTTTTTTCATTCTTTTTTTAAGGCTTTTTTCCTCAAAGCTGAGGATGACATTGTTTTGAAATTTACTATTTTAAGTAAGTTCGAGGAAGAATTACCCAAGCCCAACACAGGCCTCAAGGGTCCCCTCATCTCCAAAAGAAAGACCCGTTCTGCTTAGTAGAACTTAGTATAACAGAGAAAAGAGGGATAGCGCAGCAATTGAATAGCCAATCGCGGACTAGAGAGCGTACCTATAACGGGGAGTCAAAGGACCTCTACTGAGAAAGGAAAAGAAAGACTACAGATCCGATGGGCTTGGCTTTTCTGGTTTAAAGGCTTGAAATCACAACGCAAAAGATACCTTCTTTTTTTACACGTATTCGGGCAAGCTTGCATTGGCTCTCCTCATTTCAGTCTCGTCTAGAGTCTCGCTAGCCAACTAACAATCCACTTAAAAAGAAGACTACACGCGTCCAAACAAGCCGCCCCTTCTGCTTTCCTTCTAATTCAGAAGAAATTTACCTACTAGATTCTCCGGTCCAGGTCTTCTCCGCCCTTTGGTTTTATCCTTTCTTAAATTTAGCATAAGAAAAGGAAAGCTAGGCTCACATCTGAGGGGTGAAGTCACAAGCGAGATCACGAATTAAAAGTAGGTGCTCTAATCGCAGAACCAGAAGATGAAAGCGATCCAATCTTCAAAACAAGAGTATTTGGACTCAACCCTGTCTCTTGAAATAAAAGTCGTCGACTCAGACGCTTACTTGGCTGAGACTGGCTTAGTTAGATAGGGTATGTTCTCCATCTTTCTTTTGCTTACTCGCAGAGGTCGATCACGGGTAAACGCATGCTGGAACGAACGTTAGAGCGGATTGGTGACGCGGTTGGACCTTGCATGGTTGCTAGTAATGGGTCCCTTGACCTTATAAATAAGACTTAATGTGGAAGACTATTGAGGATGGGCTTTGCCCTTACCCTACGGTAGCCGGTGTATTCACGAATCCGCCTTAATTTTCGGAATGGGCGGATGGTTTGATCACTTATCGGATAGCATGTTTAATAGGTTGGGTCGATGATCAATATAGCCTTCAATTTGCGTACATCCTGCGCATATCGGCCCAAAATGTGGGAATTTTTCTCGGTATTCATGTTCGATACTTGGCATAAAAGACTCAATTATTTCTCAATTCCCTATAAGAACCGCCCGTTCATTAATTTTTCGTACCAGACTTTTTAGAAAGCAGCAAACGCAGGAAAAAAGATTGAAGTCCCCCCCTTTTATCCTATTGGCGAATTAAAGGCTTCTAGCCTTAAAAGAAAAGTACGCATTACAAGCATAGTACCGTTCAAGACCAGTAAGAACTTCTTCCAAGACTTTCTGTTTCAAAAGCCCAACCGTTTTCAGTGATCCTTGCTTCCGAGTAAAGGTAGGATTAGGCATTTTAGTAAGGGTATGAAATCTCAGACATGTCTTGAAGGGGCTATTGATATCCCCCCGGCCTACCTCGACTATTCCATAAGTTAAATCCATTTCTATAATCCGGATATATCTATACATACGACAGATTGGTGTCTTCTTGCGAAATTCTACCCCGAAAGTACTCATTGTGGAGTAAAAGGGAAATGCCTCGTCGTTCTACTGGTCTAGGATTGGTCTTCGATTCATGTCAAAGATGACCCCTCAAGGCAGACATTCATCAGGTTGAGTAAAGAAGGGAAGGCTCGTCCATTCTTATCCTTATAAGTAAGTTTAGTTGATGAGGCAGTATAGGACCAAGACTTGATCGCGTAGCATATAAAAGAAAGTAAACCCCAGAAGATTCTTTTAGTTTGCATACATATTAGGGCAGTTAGAGGATAGGAAGTGAGCACGACAAGCTACTTGCTCACAAGGTACATATCAAGAGTGTTAAAACTGACCCACATAAAGACGTGCCCGAGGGTGCGAGGCCCCTTCCATACCCCGGTTATTCGCACAGAAAGAGAGTTTAGCCTGTAAATTCGCCTTTACTCCTAGTTTAGTCTTATCCCAAAAGCCGGACTTATAGATGATGAATCATAGGGTCTTTTATGCATACGCGTTGTATACTTCCTAATTGGGCAGTAGTTGTCCTGTAGAAATTGTTGATGGCAAGAAAGCAAGAGCAGTCTCTTTACTTTAAATTACTCTAATTATGAGGTGAGTTGATCAGGCTTCTTCTCCCTAAAGAACTTCAAGTGAGACCTACCTTCAACGCCCTACTACTCTGTTATACCCGCTCTGTGGGATTGTTCCCGGTGAGATAATATGCTTTGATATCGCTTCGTCTGCTGCTCCTTCTTTCCCAACGGGGGTCAGGTATGCAATGACACTCACAGGAGCATATTAAGAGCAAGGAAGAGGCGCGGAAGGCTCGTACTAACTAACAAACAAAACAGACTAGTTGTTAAGGATCCGTCGTCTGGTGCCTTTGATGTGATAACGTCGTATTCGGAGGAAAGAGACAGAGTCTTTGGTCTTGTTTGGGCTCTGCTCGAAAGAAAGATGTTGGCTGGATTTTCTTTGGGTAAAGAGTTCCTTTGGATACCTGTTAAACCCAGTAGCAGAACTTGAGTCTGGTCTTACCATTAAACCGATTCTCGTTGTTTTTTTATTGAATTTTCCAAAAGATAGAAGATGTGGTTGAATTGATGCAAGCCGAGAATCCTGCGTATTTTGAGGACCTATTCTGCTGCTCCTACCCTAAAATTCTATATTATTTAATGGTAAAGAGGAAAGGGGCCCAGCTTTTTATGCCGATTTTACTTTCGTTCGAGCCTTACCCGCTTTCTAATAAGAGTAAGCTTCCTCAACCGAAAAAAGCTACTCACTCATGAAATTCCCGTTGAGAATGCTCCTGCAGCTGCGAAAAAGCTTTCCCGCGAGACTTCGATGGCAAGATATTAAGAATAGAAGATATCAGAATTCCCACTGCTTTTTTTTAAGTACGTCAATTGTCTTGAAAGCCAGACTTTTATGACAGATATAGAATGCGTCTCAGGACGAGTTCCCTCTTTTTGAAAGAAGGTTTAAAGAATACGATTTGACCAAACTCAATTATATTTTCTTATTTAAGAATTAGAACAATTTGCTACAACTAAAGTGACAATGCCATTGCTTCAAGCCAAGTGCCAACATTATCTCTTTCCCGCGAGAATTCCCCTTTTGGTGCCCTATTTGGGGGCGATCCAGCCCCACCTTTCCCTCTAACCCTTGGAAACGAGCCCAAGATGTCGTCAACAAGCTCTACTCTCGCCTATACCCATTCTCCGCTCCAACAGCAAGAGGACTAAATGCCTATGTCTGTTCTCTCTCTTTCTTTGTCTTCTCGCCGGCAGAGTTAAACCCGCGACTTGAGCTTGCTCTCTGATTCCCACTTAATTCTGATAGAATAAAGGATGCGTATGGGCTTGTTTGGGCCGAGTCAGCCAAAGCTTCTTCTTACTCCTTCCTCTTCCTACGGTCGAGTAACAGCATTCTCCCCTTTATACTTATATGCAGCTCAAGCAATCCTTCCGAGATTATTTCGTAACAACAGGCTAGCCAAAGAAGGTAGGGGCGAATCAGGCAGGGTGGGAAGCAATGCGCGATGCTGCATACAATTCCAAGCGCAAGACCGGAAAACGCGCACAAAACAAGTACCGCGTGAACCCCGGGCAACCAAAAGTTTTTAAGACGAAGGGAGGATGGTCCTTGGTCCTTGTCCTACTTGTTCAATGTACCCTATAAAAAGGGTGGGTCCATTATAGCCAAAGTAAGGTTGCGAGTAATCCATTGAAGGGTTAAATCTAATGGGACCATCCATCATAGTTTTCAAAAGCTACTGCTTCTTCAACAGCAAAATTCGTTTACATTTCCTCTATATCATCATCCGTAAATGGTTCGACTTATTAGTCTTCCCCTGCTATTAAAAAGAGAGAGGCCAGGTAATGCACTTTGCGCTAGCACTAGCTTTCTCCCTAAAGCATCCGCGGATCTACGTCGCTCACTTCTCCGTTGAAAGAGCATAAAAAAAGCATCCGCCAGTTGGTCAGGGTTAGCGAGAGCCCCGGCTTAGACTTATACGAAAAAAAGATTAAAGTCAGAAGGGTCAGAAGTCGTACCCTCTTATCGTGCCTGTAATGATTCTCCGGGACTCGTTTTCTAATAAGAAGGATTCTTATATCATAACTTTACTTACTTATTATGATGTGCTTGCGCTTACCTGTCTTTCAATGCATGGGCAGCTGACGACACTCCTGCTGCACCTTAGCCTTCTGTATCCGAGTAAACTTATAAGCGCGCGTTCTTTGTTATTTATAGTAGTATAAAGGGCAGGGGGTCTATGATGGCTTTGATGGCAGCTCGCCCTTTCTCATAAAGTTTCTAAAATGTGTAATCTTATGTTCTGTCTTATATTACGAGCTTCGTACATAGATAGGAGCTCCAGTTTCAAAGAAAGAGTAAAGTATACTCAGGAAGCGGTTGTTCTCCCACGAATACGACATGAAAAGACAGGATTGACTGTAGTAGTACTAAAAAGTAGTACCCTCTCTTTAATTGGGTAAAAGACCAAGAGACGCCCACACCTTAGACTTGATACGCATAAACAATAGCCTATAAGCATTAAAAAGTCTAGTTAAAGAATAAAGAATAGAGGCTACACCTTCCTTCTTAATCTTATTCAATTCGTGCCAGGTCAGCTACTAGAGATCAGCTTGCTACGCCCGAACACCCTTTGCATTGCACAAGAGAATTTCTTAGAACAAGCGTGGGGGGGCCTGTTGGTTATAGGGCACTACTCAAAGAATCGGACGAGAAAGTGTAAGACTTGTGAGCCCAGAGAGCATAAGATACGTAGCGCGTTAGTTAGGCTGCTGATAAACCCCCGGAACCCGCCGTTAAAGTAAAGTGAAGCGGTACGTAAGGCGTATAAAGAGCCAGGCTGTTGGCAAGTTGGCTGTTAGTGAGCCGTCTCTTTTTTCTATATTAAGTAGGCCTAAGCAGGTACTCTGTTGAGGCTCTAACTAGAAGTAGAGTAAGAGTGTTTTTTAAATCGAGAGGAAAAGCGTTTGGTTGTTTGACTTATATTAGATTATATAAGCTCTTGGTGAAAGAAATCCACACTCCGGTACAAGCCCCGGTCGACAGCGCAGACAAAGCAGGTGTAGTCTCAGCTTTTGCGGATGATCTTGGAAAGAGCGGTCCTATTTTTTTTTATTATTACTCTATAACATAACTATATATTATAATAACATAATGTAATAAGATAACGATTTAGAAGTCTCTTAAGAAAGGAATTCTTCTCCTGTTTTTAACAAGGGCCTACGCCTGTGGCTTACACCTTTATTTATTTCGTATATAATCGGCGTAACTGTCTCTCATTCATTAGAGGACTATAACTTTGTGTCAATAATTGCGATAGAAAGGCGCTTCAAAAAGGGAGTTCATTTCTTGAATTGAATGTGAACTTTGTGCTAAAACCTTACTATATAACAATCAAAAGCGGATCAAGACTGATTTAATAAATCCTTGTAATTGTAACAAAGATTATATGTAACGTCACTCTCTAAACTCTAAAACAACCTAAAAGCCACCTTTACTCAGTTACTTTTTGTTAGTTGAGCGCTTTAGAAAGAGTTAAATTAAATGGCAGGGTGAAAGACCTCATCATGCTCATCAAAGACGTATGCCCGCCCCGTTTCGCCAAGATATGCTCTTCAGAAACCCATACTTTGTATAATCTATTTCTAATTAGATTATTACAACCGCTGCTCTTTCATTGTCAGCTTCTAGATTATTGTTTCTTACATCCCACTCTGACTTTGTAGCTATTTAAGATTCTGCTTCTGGATTAGAGTCTCTTTGATCCCACTAAAAAGCTGTAGGCAGTATTAAGGCCAAAGACGGGATAGGTCGCTTGTTTAAGTATAAGACGCAGCGGGCTAGTCTTTAATTGTATAATAAGGCGCGATCATCAATAAGGACTTGTCCACTCTTTTGATTTTGAATTTGGGCGCTAACCTGCTTCGTAGCAGTACTTTCAACTTTCGTTGAAAGGACAACATTACACAGTTGGTTTTTGGTCTGATTCTCCTTTATCTTGTCGGTAGAATAATATTCTATTAATTTAGATTTAAAACTGCCGAGCCTTCTTTAGCTGGGGTTAGAATCTTACGAGACTGAGAAGTAACGTCCCGAGCCCTAATCGTTCAGGGGTGAAACATCTGTAACTGCCGTTTCGGATTAAACAAAGGCGTATTTGGTACCCCCACCATCAAGGACCGAGATTGCGGGAAAGTTACGTCAAATCATACTCCAAATGGATGAGAGAGCTTTGGAAGAACTTGAAACCCGTAACTCTTTTCGAGGGGATAGGGGCGATAACGTTAACTCCCCGTGCCTGGACTCTCACCTTTTCCTTCATTCCCTTCCTGGGCCCCTTTTGAAAGCATACACGGTAAAAGCAGATAAAAAGATTGGACTATCAATCAAAAGCTTTTTCGCGTCCTCTTCTTACTCTGAATCTAATAAGGCTGATAATTAAATTGGTTAAGTAATCGAAAGAGCCTTCTGACTCTCTTCCGAAACCTTTCTTCTCACTCTAGCTCCTGTCTCGCTCTTGGTTTACTTTTGCTCATCCAGTCTGAGGATTTTATTATAGTAACCTGTCAAGAGCACTTAGTGGGAGAGGAAGTCTTCATATGAGTATCTTATAGTAGGTGTGACTAAGAAGTAGAAGTAGTTGGAATGTGACTTGCCTAGTGAAATACCATATAGCTCTAACGTCCATTTTCGTCAATTACGAGAAAAGCGAAGAGGAATTTGCATAAAAAGTATAGCTTGATTCTCCCTTTCACAGAGAAAGAAGACTCAGTAAACAGGCCAAATGGTAGCGCGAAAAGGCCCGATTGGTCGTTCGTTTAGGATCAACTGGAATGAAAAGGCATTCACATCACCAGGTTCGAACAACTTTCTTCCGCTTTCGAATAGAGTTCTATGAATATAGTCAAATCCAAGTTGACCCCACTTCTGCTGCTTTTGAAGATCTAGTCAAACAGGAAGCGCCGGGTCTTGCTTACCCACAAGTATATCAAAGAATTCATACTAAAGGAGGTAAACTGCCAACTTCAGCACCCCATTCCCAGGAATGGTGCGATGCCGATACGTGCTTTAGAAACCAGTAGTAGGAGAGCTTTAGCGAACAGTATATAGTAAAGAAAGGTTATAACTTCAAGTTTTACTCTTTAGTGCCATAAAACCTATCCCGCGGGAAACTAGAGAAGCGGCATTCCCGCCTAAAGGAAGTGGGACTTGATACCTCGCTTTCTCCGTCGCGTCGGGGATCTCAAAACGAAGCTCACAGGCAGCATAATCTCCCAATTTGAAGGAAATAATGCAAGAGTCTTGGCTTGCCTCCGTTAAAAGCAGGATTGATCGCTTGCCGAGATTGGTCCCTGTGTTTGGCCAACATACCAACAGCGCTTCTTCCTTATTATGTTCCTTCACAGACGTACCTAAACCGCGAGTGGGCCAGGTTGTTCGGCGTAATAAGCCGCGAATGTGACTCAAGATAGCCAGCAATCCTACTCAAGGCAGCTATCAATCTCGCTAAATACAGCCCTCTAAACTAAAAGTAGGTTGTTCGTGAACAAGGCTCGTTAGAATTGTTTAAATAAAGAAAGTGCCAGTTAACTTTGATTTCGCCAGATCTGTAGAATCGGTCGATAGTACCCTATTTAGGAAGGCTCCCATTAAACTGATCTCTAATTAAATCCCCGGTAAGCTCGTTCTTAAAGTAGGTAATCGCGTCTTAATATGAATAGAGATCGTAGTCGTCGAATCCATAGCCTGCGGAAAGAAGAGAAAGACTCTAAGAATGGTAGGATAGGAATAAACCTGCCCACCAGTCAGGAGGAGAATCTTAAGGCTGGCCAAGTCTCACCATATCTACCCGAATCACTAACGCTCGGACCCCTTTTTCTGAGGGTCGAGCCCCATCAAGGGCCTAAAAGGCAAGGTCTCCTGCCGCCGCTTGTTTGATGAATGCGAGGAATCAGCCACTCGCGTGGAAATGAACTAGCTGGCTTTGAACTGGCCTGTCCACGACATTCCTTTTGGGATTTTAAGCAGCGGTTTACGGATATTTCGGCTGATTGATAGGTATCAAGTAATCTGTCCAATATGTCTTTTGTAAGCAGGGGTGTTCACACCTCCTGAAGTGGGTACTTTTGGCCCATATTTCAGGAGCATGAGCCTGCCTTCTCTGTGAAATGCATAGATTGGTTACCTTCTTATAAGGAAGATAGGTGGTCTCTCATTGGGGTCCACATCCGAAGTCAAAGAACTAAGACCTAAACCTGGGAATCCTTTGAAGATAAGAAGTTTCGGCTGGTGACCGAGATTCCTCAAGTGCACCTATTCGTTATCTTTCTCTTCCGCTAGCTGGTGCTCCGCCCCTCTCGTCTTATTATTTAAAAGGGCAGGGGGCCGGTGTTAAGACAAACAGCAGGCCGGCGTAACTCCTAAAAGAAACGTGCCGCTGTTCGTGGTCTTCCTGGTTAAGCCCTTTCGAATGGTTTTAAGATACTGGGCTGGTGTTAGGGATTTCACATAAAATATGCCGTCAAGTGGCTCATTCACTGGGTCAAACAAAGGAAGGTTTGACCGATTCGGCTAACAAACAAAGGGGCATATGGGGCGCGCCTTATGTGTTACCTATTGGTCAGGAGACTACTCAAGCTTCCCTTAGCTCGCCGGCAATGCTAATTCAAAAGGCCTGTTCACTAGTAAAAAAATAGGAGAACAAGCGAAAACCCCGAGAAGGGGGAGAGGTTTGATCCTCCGGCTAAATTTCATCGTAAATTCGCGCCTTTCCTATTGCCATTGTAATTTCCACTGTAGACTTTATTAAAGTGTCTTGCTTATCCTGATTTTTTATGAAAAATAAAGCGCTTTTCAAAACAAAGTATGGAGCTTCTTCAGGAGACAGGGTTATAGCCCTGGTATAACCTCTAAGGCAGCTTGCTTGGCGCTAAATTCCCCGAAAACTAGACCCGTGAATGTCATGCCCTATCGTTCAACTCCTTAAAAGTGTTCCCATTCTTCATCCGCTCTATCCTTTTGATCTTTTATTTATTTATAAGGGGCTTTTGCATTGAATGAAATGAGTTGTTTCGCTTATAAATTTAAATATAACTTAAAACTCTAAAAATAGGTTTCCAAGGTGTGATATTGAATTCCGAGATATCTATCAATTACGGTATCGCTAGAATCATAAATAGAATTAGCCTTAGGATGTGACTCAAGGAATTCCTAGATATCATATGAAGATTGCCCTATTATGGGCTTTCAACCCAGGGAGCGGGCGAAAGAATGCAGCGAGTTGGATGGAGCACGGATAGATAGGTAGGTTGGTTGGATTAATGATAGGCAGAGGACTGCCCTTAATTTTCCAAAATGAATATTAGGGTGGGTGGACAAAAGGACTGGCTGGTTGACCGGTTTCCCGATTGGCCGGATCTAGGGTGGTTGGTTCCCGATTTTACAAGGAAAGATGCCCATATATTAATATTGAAGTGGAACCTTGATCTCCAACATCAGCTAAAGCTTCTGTATGAACCTCATGTTCCACTTTCCTTTCTGGCTGGCGCATCTACCTCTGGCTCTGGTTCCAGAGATCTGAGTTGTTGTTCTAATTCTCCCCACTGCTACTGGTTGCTTCTTTCCAACTGAGGACTTTGTGTCCTATACTGAATTGAATTCGTGTTCTCGAGTCCTCGAATGCAAGCAGGAGCGAAGTGAACTTCGTCCACCAGTAAAGCCCACCCTTATGCCTTATGCATGTGCTTTTTCCATAAGAGGTGCGAAGCCCAAGCAATTCGTCGATTTGATGAGGGCAGGGAATTACATAAGGAAGTGCTCCCCCCTTTATTAAGAAAATAAGCGAGTCGCCTCTCTTTCCTTCACGTATGAACTAGGGCGAAGATCCTTGTGCACTCGTTGCTAGCGTAGAAGGAGCGGGTTGACACCTCTCCTTTAATATAATATAAAAAAGCTCCTCTCTTATCCTATCCTTCCTAAAAATTAGGATGGATTTGATACCCTCGTCATGCGGAATGCTTCTCATACGATTGGGAGTCTTCTCCTATAGCTAAGGATACGAAATTTTTTGCCTATCTATGAAATTTCATATTTATACAGAATTGTTATGTCAAATGCTTTCCCTCAGAACACAGGATACGGGCTTAGCCCGCCACCGCTTGTGGCTGACTGGGATTAAGCTTGATTTTGTCAAAAAAGGATTAGGATACCCGTGGGCTTGGCTGGACGTCCTTCCCGACCGACCCTATATAATTTTTAATGCCTACAAAACACCTGTAAACAGTGTTAGTATTTTCATATCATATAGTAGGTTATGGTATCCCCGTATTGGCTCATTCAGTTAATGAATCTAACTCCTTTAAGAAGAGCAGTGATTCTGTCTTGTCACTTGCCTTTCACGTTATATCCAAACAACTACAATATTGGTCGCACGGACCTTATTATGGTTATGGGAAGGCTCGACCCTATGGTATAGGCTCGTATCTTAAACTCCTAGGCTCATCTCATATGGCTATGAAAAAATTTAACTTCTTTCTTTCCCAGGCAAGTAGGTCTTCACGGACGGGTCGTCCGCCTCAGCAGTCTTTTTTTAGACTAAAGGAATCTTGAGAACATGGTCCTTCGGGGGTTCTTTCTCATTGCAGCTATTGAAAGAGTTGCTATGGACAACGCAATCCCTCATCTAAAAGTCTTGGCTTGAGCTTCCTTTTAAAGTCAGGGGCGAAGCCTTTCTCTTGCTTCCTTCGGGCACTTCCCAATGGAAGTTGTTGATTTTGAGGCAAAAGACACCCCATCCGGAGACAGGTGGTTCAATGCACTCCATTTCCTACAAGTACATCTTTTGAAATGCATTCTTTCTCAAGAGAGAAAGAGAAGCTTCTTCATTTTGGGCTATCAGATAAGCCATTCCTCGAGCTTAAAGAAGAACCCAATGTCGAGTAAGTAGTAGTAATTTTACGTCCAATCATAATTTATGGATCAACGCGCCCCTTGACAAGAGCCTAAAACTAGGGAATGGAATAAGGGGGCCTACTCTACTATACTGCGGTATCTTCTTGGAAAGGCACCAGACAGAGGTTGTGCTTGCCTTTGAACATTAGAATGAAGCAAGACTTATGCACGCACAACAGGACTCTCATAAAAGAAAGCCTTCTTTAAATTTAAACTTAACTTTAAAGAAGAAAAGGAGAGGAGGAACTCATTTTTGAGACACTTGCTTCTTATATATGAGTATACCTAGAAAAAGGATGCGGCGGAAGAGACTGGATTTGAGGGCGTTTCAGAAAGCCAAAATTATGTAAGAAGATAACCAACTTGTATAAAACACAGTTCGATCCTATCATTGCCTGTTCGGATTTGGTGCAGTGATAACAGCCATCTTAGCATGCCCCTTTATAACAAAACAAAAGGGGTTACAGCGCAATTCCTGTTCTCTTTAGACGGAGAAGAAAATTTATTTTTGGAATTTTAGGGAGTGAAAGCACTACCTGCGGTTGATTCATTGAACATGTGAAAGTAGGCAAAGACCCTGGTCTTGATAGGATAAGACTGGTATTGACGGGTCAAAGGCACATAACATAAATAATCATAAATAATATAGTAATGAAGAGATGCTCCCCCCTGGGAAAAAATCTGATAAAAGTACAATTGATAACCCCTTCTTCGGGCGCATTTTGCTCGAACTCATATATGCTCACCGGGCGTTTTAACCACTAGAGCATCCTCGCTCTAAGAGTCTTCAGCCGAGCTGACCTCTCTTTGAGGGTTTAAGACTTTAGAGTACTACAAACCTACGCTTTTTTCCTTGTCGCATTGGCTCCATCGACAGCAAGAGCTCTATCACCTTCTGTTTCTGAAAGCCAAAGGTATGGACATCTCTTATTCCCAGACTGAATCTGCTTCAATTCCACGAGCAGCCCCATTCCTTTACTTTTTTTATATAATATAAGGGCTATGCTAGCTATACTCTGAGGGTCCTACCACTGGAGAGTCATAAAACTAAGGTTTTCTTACTAATCACATCGGGTTCGACAGAAAGACCGGCTTTCTCCCGGTACCTCACCAGTCCCTGCATTTTGGGTAGCTTGCTTTCGGGATGAAATTCTTATTGCTTCCTGGGCATTTTTTCTTTATGATTGGTGCTTTGGCCCGTATGAATTAAGATTCATCCCATACCAAAACCAGAGATGCTTGCCTCTATTTACGGATTCTTCGCCAATCCGCTTGTTTCACGCTTTTAAGTCTTTCCTAACCTCTCGATAAGGAGAGATCACTCTGCACCTTGAGGACGAGGACAAAATAGCTCCGTTCTTATCATAGTATAGGTGAAAACAACTAGGCGCGTACTTATAAAGGGAAAAGCGGCCATACCAACCAAGATTTGAAGCCTTCCGGGTCTAGTTAACCGCTCAAAGGCAGCAAGAAAGAAAGTAGGGGCTTTCCTAGGCTGCCTGAGATTAAATTTATTATTTCGTTATTTTTCTCTTAGTCTTAGAAGGATAAGATCTATCATCAATGCTCCTAAGATTGACTTCTTTAATCAAGCTAGAAAGCAAGCCGCCTGACTCCAAGATCCCCCTATCCTTTTGACTCGTACATATAAAATATATTTGAGTCTTTTTTTCTGTCTTTTTCTTTGAACTTACTTGTTGTTATTGGGCATCTATCTCAATATGGCTTGCAATTTTAACGAAAGAATTCATGACTTATGTCAACGATATGCCTTCCAACTTCTGCCTCCTTGCGTGGTCTGCCCCGAGACGACTAGGCTGCTGATGTACTCAACTTAGTTTATACGACGTTTCTCTTTATGAGCTTCTTGTTGGCATGATATAATGAGGGGATCTCATCTTCGTACGGAAGCCTATGAGTGAGACACTGTACCTAGATAAGTCATAACATTTTAGAATGGGAAAGGGGAAAGGCCCTCCCTATATACTACGTGCCTTACCATTACATTATAGGTGCACAGGTCTTTTTATTTTATGAAAGCCCGCCGTATTCGCGGGTTGAATGAGCATTCCACGATATTGCCTTTGATTTGTGTAGGCTTCTTGTTGGTCACACAGAGGCACTAAATATAGTTTTTGTTTGGAAGAAGTCTCGGTTAGGTTTTTTGACAATGCATTGGAAAAGTCCTGGCTGGTCGTAAAGGACACTACGCCACGTAAGTTATATTTTAATAGAACAGAACGAGGGCCTTCTTGCTCCTTTTACCGCGGCAAATACCTTTATATCTCATCCTGCTGCTTGAAGCTTCGTATTGGCGGGTAGGGATGAAAAGTGTGAAGTGAGCAGGCTTTTGCGCGTGTGCCTCTTCGAGAAAGAACCCCAAATTGGAGGAGCTATCCTGATCTAGAGATAGCATGCCATATGCCCAAAAAGCCCTTTTTTTCTTTGCTTGTTTGCAGGATTGGTCGAGAACCCACCGGGCGGCGAATGAGTCACCCGATGATGCTAAAGGTCACCCGCTAGTTCTAAGCCTCGGCCCTTGTCTTGTGTTTTTGTGCCAGTAAGTGAACGGGCTCTTCGCTATCACTTGAGTCAACCCCTGTCTCGACGAATGATTGAGCCAAAATAGAATAGATTCCGCCTTTACAGTTTGCTTCTTTGTAACGAGGGATGCCTTACTCCGGGCAGGTAGGCTTGCTAACCCCTTACTTAAAGACTCACCCTGACATGACAAAACTTCAGTTGCACACCTCTCCCGATGGAATGAGCAAAATCAATGGATTTTACTGACTCGCATATAAGTAAGAATACAAGACAATAAAGACGAAGAGTAAGCGAAGATGTAGACGTGGGCCCATTCTAGTTAGATAGCTAACATACTCTAACTTCTCGCCCCGGTAAAGCCCGGCCTTTCTATGCAGCCTTTAATTTAATAAAATAAGCGAGATGATTGCGCCCAAAAGCCCTTAGACGTCTACCGAGAACCCTTATACTTTTTGTTTTCTTAAAGGTGGGGCATACTAATGGTTGGTTGGGCGGTAAAGGGCGTTAGTTCTAGTTGTTAATTTTGTATTCTCTAATGAAGAGTCTCGTAGAAAAGGACCTGCCCTACGCCTTTCTGGCTCTAGATCTGAGACTGTATAAGCACGTAAAAATGTTCATAGCCTGCGCTTTGGTCGGTTAGCGCGAAAAGTCAAGTGGAAACTAGGGGCAGGAGCAAACCCAAGGTAAGCGAGCCAAGAGTCCCACTTTTTCGTCAAATAGGGAAATTATGCTGCCGGTGGGTTTCATCTCCTACGGAGACGGCAAGATACCAACTCTTGTTTTTCAAAGAGCAGTTGAGAAAGGGTCTTGTTTTGATGAGGAATGTCTTGAGCAAGCCCTAAATGTTTAAAAGCTGGATTAGGACATACCCCCCTAAGAGTAGTCGTTTGTGACCAACTTTGACAAAGTAAAGGAGGCGCCGGTACCCTCGGACCTAGTTTCAAGATCCTGAGATCATTGGAGTGATATCAATACCGACTTGTTTATTCAATCAGAAAGAACGAACGGTACTTACAGATATTTCGCCTAGGAACAACGGGAGAAGCTTTAGCTGATGCCGGTCCTGAGTGGATACGGGGGAAGAGCGGTTACACTATAAACACCTATAAATACTTAACCTTTCTTGGACAGTTGGGGGAAAACATTCTTCCGAAGAAAGCGACGGAAGTCGTGAAAGAAGGCAGGTTAAAGCATTCCACATGATTATTCTCTAAGGTAAGTAGTCTGTAAAAGCAAGTCACCTCTTTAACTCATTAGCCAAACCAAGACCCTTAGATTCTGTTTGACAAAGATGGGAGTGAGGGCATTTAGAAGGGTGCTACCCCTTTGTTTAGCCAGAGAAAGCAGCAGCTGAGAACGTTTTACCTCAGAGCAAGACGGCTCGCTGCTTTTTATGTTATGGCTGTATGACTAGAGTATTGAGCTTGATTTCCCTTTGTGAAATAGAAGGATTCAGTCTATTTGTGGGCTTCATTTGACGAAGGCGAAGAACGGACATTAAAAGCCAAGGTCGCGAGAACCGTGCCCAAAGGTAGGCTTCCGCGGGCTATTGAATCATCCTACTTTGTTTAGAAATATATGCAATGAAAACTGAGCTCTCACATCACATCCAAGCATCTCTTCCCGAAAAAGAGGAAGCGGAAGGAAAAGGAAGTAATCTCCTCATCCCACGGAAAGGATTTCCCGAGACGTTGGCCAAAAACGACTATCCAAATACCTCGCCTTGTCTTGTAGGATAGGCGTGCACACTGGTATTATGCCATTAGTCTTATTATAATAATAACAAAGATCGGTAATTTGAGCGGATGCAACGAACGAAGTTAGAGATGAAGATGTAAAGATGGTCCGATCGAAGACAGAAAGAGTGAACGAAAAAGAGACCACTAAGTTATGTGTACCCTAATTGGTTGAAGCGGACTATTTACAAGGCAAAGGCCTCTTTGTTTTGGCTTTAAGAAAGCCGCCTTTGCTTTCACGATTGCATGAAGGACTCGTAATATAAGTGTACACTTTCTTTCACAGATCATTTGACAATGAAATAAGTAAATCAAACTCGAGCTATGGACTTACCACGGGGTGGTTACGTCTCCTCCGGACAGTTAAGTGGGGAAGGGCTATCCATTAATAATATGGGCAGTAACGAAGATTAAGGATGAGGTCCCCCCTTGACAACCTGTGCCCTATAAGAGGTAACCAGAAAATGAATTACAACATCAGAGGCGGGGCGACTTATACTCGTAATACCAAGCATAGCGGCGAACACTAGGAGCTACCGTATCGCGGGTTTCTTTACCACTTAGGGGTGTTTTGGGTTCGGATAGACCAGAGCAATTAGACAGCCGCCTGTAAACAAAACATCAGTCTGACTTACCGTAGCATCCAGTTGCTTACTTCTTGAGTTTCCAATAGCGAACATAACAACCAGCAGTAGGGGCTAGCGGTTACCGCTTAGACGGTTCCTCGGGAGGATTGATAGACCACTAATAAAGCGAGCAGCCTTGCGGAGTTAGCAGAAGGGATTCAGGCTTATTAGAAAAAAATGCAAGAAAAAACAATGAAAATAAGCGGGATAAAACGCTTTTAAGAAAAAAAAAATAAAGATAAGAAAGATAAGGTGGGGTGCGCATAAAAAACACGACTAGTAAACGCAAGCCCTTGGTAACCCGCGGGCTAACTAAACGACGACATATCGAGGAAACACATTAAACAATAAGCAAGCTCATGCTAACCAGGCAGTTGGGCCTTAAGCATACAGGCGCATACCTCCCCTTTCGTTCTTCTTTTTTCGCTCTTAGGGATCGATGAGGATGCCTTCGGACATAACACAGTCTGACACCAGGTAGCCGGCCCTTACCACAACTGTGACTTACTTGCGGGGGGATGCCGCTTCAGTAGAAGCACCCATAACAATACGCATTCTGACTTATGGGAACCTTACCTTCCTTAACAAGCTGGGTTGATTGGATACTCTCTTAGGTAAACATACCGTGCAGCGTGAAAAGGTGCAGTTTTTTCGGTGTGCAATGGCCTTAACAGCTGGCTCGCTCCGGAACTACACTCGCTCCTTCAGATAGGGTTCAACGTAGCCCTTATATTAGACTCAAGTGATCACAGAAGGAGTCTTGGTCGGCGGTGGCCAAGCTGAGACTGAGGAATCAGCTGAGCACGAAGATCAGGAAAAGCACGCCTTACCAAAGGCAGTAGATGAAGCTAATTCAGATGATATAGAACAAGAGATGCTCTACCTATGAATCCAATAAAACTAAGGCGATGAACGGGAAGCTCTTGCAATTGAAGCCAATGAAGTGGATGATGATCCAAAAGAAGCGGCTTTTTCAGATGATGATCTCGGAAAGGCTGGTCCTTAATATATAGGGCTTCTTTTTTTAACCCTTAACTTATATTAACGGGGAACCTGCCTTCAAGCCAGCTAACTTACCCTAACTTATAGGCACCAAAGCAGACAAAAGGAACGAGAATCAAAGGAAATTAGAGCATTTTGGCAAAAAAGAGAGGTATATCAGACCCAAAACATGCGCATTTAGCCCTTTTAAGACTCCAAAATTCAAACATCAACGCAGAGGCCATTTCCGTGCGTTTAAACGAGAGTGACTTATTTTGCTAACAGTTAAATTTTCCTGTTGGATAAAGATATCTTAATGGCGGGTATGCATATTTATACCTGTAATTAGGTAACACATCTCCCACAAGGAACGTATTCCCCAGGGCTAGTGCACCTGCTTGCGATAGAGAATAGGCATGATGGTACCCCGGGCAAGCCACCTCGACTGAAGAAAGGGAACTTTCTCGAACATAATAAAAAAAAATCAAAGAAAAGATGTCAATTATGGCTATGCATATGCAAATGAGGGGATACTCAACCTCCAGTATTTGGAAACCACTTAACGAAAGCCCACCAAAACATATGAGTTTTGGCTATTCAAAAAAGATAGGGCAAAACCCAGGGAACTTAACACGCTCCTTCCGACCCCTGCTTGAATTGTCAATCATCTTATCTATTATAATCTATCAGTAGGTCTGTCCTTTCTTGAAAGCGGCTATCTACCTACTCGTGTCGAACCCCCCGAACCCTCTTTTCCTTGTGACAGCATTTACAATTTATACGTCTTAGTCCAGAAAAAGCTATGTTTATTGATTACCCAAATTATATTCTATATGTAATTATGTAATTCTTTCTTATCAATTATTATACTTATTCGTTCTGATCACATCAACCAAGCCACGAAAATGATAGGGGAGGGACTCTATTAAAACAAACACACAATTAAGTCACTGCACACCACAAATGAATTAGATGCCCTACTTTTTTACTATATGAGTCATCAGGCGAGCTCTAAAGCAAGGAAGGGAATCAACCTTGCTTCCTATACTACTATGAGTATATTTACTTATTTAAACGATCTATCTATATTCTTTCTACGGGGAAGTTGCAGAGAGTCTCCAAATTCGATCTTATCTAAGTTCCATTATATTAATAAATCGCTGCATATGGGTATTCTATAAAAACGAGACCTTCTCATTATGCTTTTCGCCTGACCCCTAAAAAAAGAAAAGAAAGGGGCAAACGACCGAATCAAAGGAAGCAAGAGAGCCTCCTCCCGCGGTAAGAACTAGAGGATACCTGTGTTCGTGCTACTTCTTACCGGTATGGGCCGCCTTTATCTAATCTAAGAACCTTTCCCTGGGATTCTCGATCACAAGACAGAGACGAAAGAGAATGCACCTACGAAAACAAAGAACTTCATTTATTATATTTACGAATTAATTTATAGAATCTAGAATATGAACGGCGAACCCCGGAAAAACATATGCCGAATACTGGGTAAGGATAATCCTACTTGGCAAGAATCAGCTCTTAGCTTTACTACTATACTAAAACTTAGAACTCTTCCCGCGAGACATCTTACGCTGCAAATACTTATAGAAGTAAAGAGGATTAATTATCACTCGAGAGGATTCTTTCCTATTAGGAAGTCCTTTTCTTCTTAATTCTACTTTTACTATATAGTAATGCTATGTTTTCGACTGCACGCACTTTACTTTGTATATGTCTTTCTTTATCGGCTTGAAGCCCTCTCTACTCTCTATTCTGATTTGGCCCAGTTCCCTGGGATAAAGTGCTTAGATAGCTTTTCTACCGGGTTTACCAGCCGAACACAGATCTTTCTCTTGATAAGACCTTAACTAAAGTAACTACTACTATATAACATAACGTTTTACATCTAGAAGAATCCAACAAGCAATTTCTTACATCTGAAGCCGTTCAAAGAGCAGATAGCGGACTTCGGAGTGGGGCCAAGCACCAGACCACTCTCCGGACCTAGACACATCAGAAAGCGTATAGCTTCATTAGCTTAGAGCAGAACCTAAGATCTCATTCACGCACCTTATTGACTAATCCCCCTATATTAACCCATTCTTTTGTAATTATACTTCACCTTAGGGTTGACAAAATTCTTTCTTCTCTATAGCGATCAACTACAATAAGAATAAGTAAAAGTCGCTTCTCACATTCGTTAGGGACTTTCCGAAACAGCCTGCTCACTACGCGTATTACCCCCCTTACTTAAGGGATAGCTATGTATGGTCTCTAGATCTGCTGCCACAGGAGGATATCTTTCTTATGATGTCTTCGTATCTTATCAGGAAAAGCTTAAGAAAGAGCAAAGCTTCATATAGAGATATTGGAATAGGCTTCATCTTACTTATTAGTTGAGTTCCTCTTCTTGGGATGCGAGAAAGCAGTTTTTCTCAAGTAAAAAGAAAGGAAGCATTGAAAAAAGAAAGCTAGCCTCAGATTTACGCTCTTCTAATCCATGAGACCTAAACAACTATGAAGGCGCGAAGAGCCCTACCCAAGAAACCAATTAAAGAACTTTGCAGCGTTCAGAACCAGACTTGAAGGGCATTAATTAGAAGAAAAGAAAGCAAAAAGAAAGGGAGGAAAATGAGACGACCTATGATTGAACTATATCATAAACAGATCTTCTTCTCCACACCAATCACGACTTTTTCTCCATTCATCTCATATATTCTCGTAACCCCCTTAATGCTAGGCTTTGAAAAGGACTTTTCATCTCATTTCCATTTAGGTCCGATTCGGATACCCCCGTTGTTTTCCTTTACTACCGCCCCCTTTCTGAGAAATGAGAAAGAAGATGGGACAATCGAATTGTATTATTTAAGTAAAGCACCCTTACCAAAGATCCTACTTATACAATTAATAGGGCACTGGGCGATTCAAATAAGCCGTATACTATGTACTTTTCCTATCTTAGAACTCTTCTACCAATTCGGACAATCCGGAATGGAGCGTTTAAACATTATAGTAGGGAGCATGATTTTGACTCTTTTATGTGGTATTCATTCGGCTTTGGCTATTTCTATCAAAGAAAGCAGTGGTTGGAACAGCTCGCAAAATTTAACCACTTTACCGACTTCATTGCCCTCAACACTTTTTCGTACCTCTATTCAAACAGAATGGTTTCATGTTCTTTCATCGATTGGATATTTCGCTGCCTTCGTCTACCTTTTTCCAATTTCGGTATCGATTAGTTCACAAGATTGAACAGAAAAGAAAAAATAAGACTTAAATAAAAAGAAGCACTTTGGATCGAAGCAGCCCCTTTGGGTAAGACATGAACGAATCACGAAAAAAATGCAAAGTAAAAAGAAGAAAAAAAAGCTTCTTTTTTAAACTCAATTAAGCTATTAGAAGCTATTTCAAACTTTATGACTATCGTTATTCTATTATAATATATAATAGTTCTCAATCGCCGAGACTTTTTTGCCTAAGCTTAGTTATCCCCTAGATCTGCGCGGTATCTCTCAGCAGCGGTATTCCCCTCTAGACTTTCTTTTGTAAAGGAAAAGTCAACTCATGTTTCCACTCGATTTTCATTACGAAGATGTTTCACGTCAAGATCTCTTGCTCAAACTGAATCACGCCAACGTTAGGGAAGTGCCGGAATTGAGTGAAATAAGATTAGTACCAAAGGTAGGAACTTCAGATTTCATAATAAAAAATGGAAAATTGGCTATGGAGATTGCGTGCGGTCAAAAATTCAGAGAGAGAAAAAGAGGTTCGATAGTCAAGTCCTTTCGATCTAATCCAATCTTTTTCAACAAAGAAAAGGGAAAGAAAGAAAACGGATATGGCAATCATCTAGCACGAGAAAGTAGTCTACAAGGGTGTCGAATGTCTCATTTTTTGGTCAGAATCTCGACAGTCATTCCTCTCTTAGATTCTCGCGTCGAAATAAGAGGGAACTCAATTCAAGTCTCGCTCGAAGCGGAGTTTTGTGAATTCGCCTCCGAACTCGAAGACCATTTTGAAATCTTCGAAGTTGACTTTTGCTTTCATTATATCAGCATCAAATCTCGACTCGGCACTAGCCCTTTAGTACTTTTAAAATTAAAATTAAATAGAAGACAAGACCTCCTTCCCATACCTTACCCATACCTTAAAGTTAAAGATAAAGTAGAGTCCTTATAATATAAAATACACTCTTGAATTGTAAGGAATCGCGTGTACGAAGAAAAAAAAAGTTCCCACAGAGCACTAACTAGAAATAGCATAGTGCTTTCTTTCATTCTCTTCTTTTTTGGTATACCGGCCCCTCTATCTAAAATCTCTTAGAGCAAGAAGCAAGAAAAATTCTCTGTCTGTCATGATGTTAGAATTTGCGCCTATTTTTATCTATTTAGTGATCAGTCTGCTAGTATCTTTGATCCCACTCGGTCTTCCTTTTTCTTCTAAGCAGAGTGACCATCATTCCTCTTTGGAAATTTGGTTAAAATGGGTTTTTTTAATAATTCTTATTCTTATTACGGTATATTTAATCATAGGAGTAGGTTTCTATGAACTTGGTTATTTTGATTTTTTTAATAATTAGTAAAAAAGGGTGGGAATAGCCGGCAGCCTTAGAATCCTCAGCCGGTTCCTGGGGATTCCAAGCTGGGCCCTGTTAATTTGTGGAATTGGGCTTTCTTCATTCTGCGGACTCGCAGTTAAGATGGCGGGGCCGGCGGAAAGCTCTCAACCAATTTCCGGGGAAGGGTCTGGGCCTTCAAATTCCTCAGAGAGGCGCTGGGGGTCCTTTGACCTCCGCGTGTTAATGGAATCGTCGTCGGAGAATCCGGCGGTAAGCGAACCCTCCGGCAATTCTTTAGAAGGAGGGAATGCTCCTTTTAATGAGAATGATGCCGTCGGAGGAGACTCCATAGCCTCAATACGCCGGAGGCTACTCTCCAGGATTGATTTTCCCTCGCCTCAGGAGGCGCAGTGGGCACAGTACAATGCCCAAGATCTCTTCGAGGTCAAACGGTCCATTATAGAAATAATGGCAGGTCTTGATCCAAATGGGGATTGGTTAGGAAGAGGAGCTCGCGCCCTGGATAACCCGCACACTAGTACAGGGGAACCCCAGCTAGAGGCTCTATATAAAATCCTAGAGGAATTGAATGCCAAGGGGAGGCATTCTAGTACCTTTTATACCCTCAAGGATAAAGTTCCTTTACGGCCCCCGGTAGGGGGGGAGCCCGATGCTGACTCAAGCGCATGAAAGGGCACCTTTTTTATCCCAAAGGGCTTCCTCTTCTTGACTGGAGTTTCAACATTTGAATTTATATAGCAGTTCCCGGTTACCGAAACGGATTCAATCAAATATTTGACATTCTCTATGATCATCTTCATTTCAGGCATTTGGGGAATTCTACTTAATAGAAGAAATATTCTTATTATGTCAATGTCAATAGAATCAATGTTATTAGCAGTTAATGCGAACTTTTTGGTACTTTCCATATCATTAGATGATATGATGGGGCAATTATTTGCTTTATTGGTACTAACCGTAGCTGCAGCGGAATCAGCAATTGGCTTAGCCATCTTTGTTATAACTTTCAGAGTCAGAGGAACTATTGCAGTAGAATTCATTAATAGCATTCAAGGCTAAGAGTCAAAGAGAGTGAACAAAAAACGAAGTTCTATCCTTCTCTTACTTTGAATTTAGAAAACAAAGTAGGCAGGGTCAGCTCCTTTCGTACTGGACGAGCGCACCCGATTCGAACTTTCCCAAGAAAGATCCAGTTCAGTTGCTCAAATATAAAGCTTTTCCAGATGAACCGGATTGCCATTGCTACTATTATAGCTTTTTCTGTATTAAGTTCGAAGAAGATCTCAATCTATAATGAGGAAATGATAGTAGCTTGTTGTTTTATAGGCTTTCTCATATTCAGTCGTCAGAGTTTAGGTACGACTTTCAAAGTGACTCTCGAGGAGAGAATCCAAGCTATTCAGGAAGAATCGCAGCAATTCCCCAACCCTAACGAAGTAGTTCTTCCAGAAGCAAATGAACAAGAACGATTACTTAGGATCAGCTTGCGCATTTGTGGCACCGTAGTGGAATCATTACCAATGGCACGCTGTGCACCTAAGTGCGAAAAGACGGTCCAAGCTTTGTTATGTCGAAATCTAAATCTTAAGTTTCAAACACTCTCAAATGGCACTTCCTCCCGTCGCATCCGTCTTCAGGACGATCTAGTTACAGGGTTTCACTTCTCCGTGAGTGAACGCTTTCTCCCCGGGTCTGCGTTTCAAGCTTCTATAGTTAACCTAATTCGAGAAGGCTTCTCGGTCTTAAAAAAGTCTAATAAGCTGGATACAGGGTTGGATTCATTCCAATCCATTCATTCATTGGCTTCTTAAACGGGAGCCTCCTTCTAAGAGGCTTTCTTTAAGCTGTCTTGTAAGAAAATATAGACTTTATATACCCTCGCTTTTTTGAAATTTATGGACCACTAACACCCTTAGATCTAGTGGTCGCAGGGCTCGTTTTCTGCCTTTTTCTGATTCTGGTAACACTGGCGGTTTCTCTCCTTTTATATCTGCGCTCCTTGCTTTCCTTTACTCTGGGAGAATACCCAAAGGTACTCCAGAGAATCCTGGAAGAAAACCTCAAGGAGGCGCGACGTAATAATCTCACTAGATTTCATTCTTTTTCCTACTCGTGGAAAAAGGGCGTCTCCTTAATTCTGATTTTTCGGGAGAAAAAGGAGGAAAAGAAAGAGGAGGAAAAGAAAGAGGAGGAAAAGAAAGAGGAGAAGGAGTGAGATATAGTGAGTGAAAGCTTTCTCCCCGGGTTTTTGTTTTAAGCTTCTATAGTTGACCTAATTCGTGTCGGTGGTTTAAATCTTTTTTTTGGTTCGGGTAGGTGGTTCTCTTAAGTCTTTTTAATGCAGGAGCGAAGTAGACTCTAATTGCTGTTATGTTCTGTTATGCTCCCATAATAGCGGATCCAATACCAAGCCGACTTCTTTCTCTTTCTCAGAAAAAAAGACTTGAAGCATTTTTTGATATCATGCTACTACTCTAGGCCGAAACCCCGCCTTTCTGAAGTCACTTGCTTGCCTACTACGAAAAGAAAAAAGTAAATTTGCTAGCATAGTTAATCCGGTAAAGGGGAACCCGAACTCATCCTTCATTTCAAATTCTATCATTCAGTCATAAGAGTACTCGTACTATGTTAAATAAAAGCAGCGGGACTAACTGAACGGCGGTTTTTTTCGGACCAAGAAGCTGCGTTAACTGATAAGAAAGGGTCGAACCCGCATCCTATATTAGTCTTAGTTATTTAAAAGCGAGACTTTTCTTTTGAATCTCCGACGAGAGAAAAAAGCGTTAAAATGGGCTTTCGAAAACCATGCCTAAAAGCGGCTTCCTCGGGGTATTGAATCCGAGCTTTTCTAGTCAGAAAGGTCTATTACGTGAGAAACCTCTTCATAATAGGATACGGACAGCTCGTTTTACTGAGCACTGGCGTGGCACAAAGGCTAAAGCGGTTGGAATAAGAAAGAATCTCTTCTCAGCCTTCGCCCCTCTTGACAGCCTCATCAAGTTCTCATCAAATCCCTCACTTAATAGAATCACCGGAAAAGCCCTGTTCTATTTAGTAAATTTCATTCTTTATTTAGTAAACCGGGTCGCAATGCGTTCGCTTGGGTTTAAAATCCAAGAATGCAAGCCGCTATTTCGATAAAGCATCTTTTTTCGGGGGCATCCATCATAGGAGATCAGAAAATCAGAATATATAATATAATAATATAAATGAGGTAATATTCCCCGATATTGACTAACTCTATGGAAAGCCAAAGATCCTGATCTCAATTTCGTGAATTTTTTGTGAAACGTCTGGATTGGCTTCTTTCTTTTCTTCCTTAGTGAGCGCGTGAAAAGAAAAAAGGACAGGAGCAATCCCAGTAGAATCCTCCCATTTGTCATAGGAATTCTTAATCCGAGCCTTTCTTAAGCAAGGACCACCCACTATTAAAAGCCATCCAATTCCCACTATTAAAATAAGATGTACTTTGTGAAATCAAATAGTAGGTCTGATTGATTAAACAGAGGGGTCGAATACTAACTCATGAGAACAATCGCCGTTTACGGATGATTGGCTAGGATTGAGGTCAATTTTTCGAAATTAGACGTGTAAAAGAAGTTATGTTATGACTACCCGATGCCACCTAGACACCAAAACCAATCAAGAAGAAAGCCAAAGGAAAGAGCATAGATTTTTAGTAGAACTCTAAATAGCCTCAATATAGCAGGTAGAGGCACAAGTGCCCTCGGCTTATTAATAAAGAAAAAAACTTACCAAATGAAGGCTACGTTACCAGCCAAGGAAGCAAACTTTGTCCAATCTCACTCTCTTCCTAACGGCTAAGCTGCTCATAAATTCGCACCCTATTACCATTAACGTGCCTTGGGAAGTCAGACAGTAGCCCACTTCTACGATAGTAATTAAGTCCAAGTTCCCTGGTTCTTTACTTTAGCATGCGAGCTTCGCGAGTGAAACATGCACATCTGCTGTTTCTGTTTACGGAAAGCAGGAAAACAAGGGCTCTTGCGGGCGCCGTCCTACTACTAAAGGTGTATAAAACGTGACTTTCTCACTAATAAATATGTTGCGTCACAAGAAGCTACGGCACTTCCTCTTCGAGCTATAAATAGCCTCGACTTTCAACGCAGTTTTATGGGGCACACTACTCACTGAGTGGTACACAACACATCAAAGGAAGATCATTCTACGGCTACAGCCAGCCACTGCTTGTTCAAGAAAAGGAAGTAATTTTGCGCATATTGTTGTTTATGAAGCCTGCGCCACGTATTCTCCGTTGTGTTAGCCAAAGGACCTATCAAAGACCCTTAACGAGTGAAATACCACTATTCTTAAAAGAAAGGATGGGTCGCAAGAAGGAATCTGTATTCAATCAACCTCCTTCTATATGTGGCAAGCGAGATGAGGATCCCGCGCATTCAAAAAAAAAAGGCAAATAAGCGGGCGATTTCGAGCCTAGCGCAGCAGGCAATGGGAATAGGCGTAACCAATATCGTCCGATCAACGAAGAAACTATGCTCTGGAAATAAGAAATCCATTTTATATGGGGTCTGTTACAACCACTCGAGGAGACGCAAGTTGGCTCGAGCAGCAGGGAAGAGGAGACGAGTTCACTTCCTAGCTATCTTCGAATACGTCTACTGCTGGCATAAGGGGCCGGTCTCTGCGCCATATCGCGTAAAAGGCTTGTAACCTTTAAAAGCTACATAATAGACGGAAGATTCATTTTAACTCATTAATACCCTATCAAGAAAGTACTTGTCAAAATCCTAATCTTTTTCTATGGCCGGTTCTTCCCGGTAAAAAGGTAGAGTTGGCATCTCTCTAATGGCTCGATCACCCTCGAACACGCTCTAACGTGGCCCACTTTTAAGCATTTTCGCAAGACCTTTGGGAGTAAAAGAACTTCCATATGGCTAGTGTTCCGTAGTTACGGTATGTCCGCGCGTGACCCAATCTATCATGACATGACAAGCGGGCCCATACTATACTAAGAGGGCATTCTGTGAAAATACCACCTTCCAGCACTACGATTGGATATGCCCAATAGCTCCATGCGGCCCTATGCTCTACCCCTCATTCCAAGTATTCCACTCGTTCATTTCGAATGAAAGAGCTTACATGTAAGTAAGGATGGATCCATAAACCTTGTTTCTTTGGCTCACTTACAAAACGTATTTTACTTTTTAGTATACGCGTTATGGTACGCATTATGGAAGGGCTACACGTTCTGATCTCCCGCTAAAATGCTAATGCAACTCCTTACCTCTGCCTTCAATCCGAGCCCTTTCGCTTGGAATAGGACTATCTACTCTTCTTGTTCTTCTTGTTGAGGGAGCAATCCCACCTCGTAAGTATTATGTGAGGGAAATTATTCTTCTTTTTCCTGTTAGATTGCTTCATAAATAAGAGGGCCCCCACTGATAGCCTTGTCCCATCGTTAAGATAGATCTACTCGCAGCATAGGGCTTTGCGCCTCACTTCTTTATGTAAACTCATTTCTATAGAGATTGTCATCCACGATGTATATTAAAAAGCACATTTAGGATCTTACGGGTATACCTCTCTGTAGAAGGGTGGAAAGATTTTTTCGACTTAAACAACGCGCATTCCATGTCGAAGTCCCACTTGATAACGTATCTGGAAATTACTCATCAAAAAACAAATCTGCTTCTATAGCCTATCCAATCCAACCGCTCCAATAGGTATACCCGCAGCATAAAGGTCCCCTCGATATCGATCTGCATACATCCTTGGAATACGTCACCTCAAGTTGCAAACGGAGGGAATATGCCTATCTCCCTTTGATATATGACTACGTGCAACAGCGCACAAGCACGAAAGGCGCATATCCAAGTCAATTTCAAATATATTTCTATCCAACCTCACTCGTTAACAAAACTATGACCTCTACCTTAGACTCAGCTCGCGTATCTATTGATTCGCTTTGAACAACTGGCAAGCTCTTTATCTTGGGATTTCTATCTTTATATCTTCATAAAGCTTATTTTTTGTGGGATTTGTAATGGTCAGAAGAAGAATAAGCTTCTCTGAGCATAAACTTGTGTTTTAGTTCACGAACGTAAGCGCTTTATTGTAGTGCTTCTCTCTCCTTTTATGGGGTGCTTGTACAAATAAATAAAGAAAAATTTAAAGCCATGGAGGATCATCTTCTAATTTTTATAGGGTTCTTTTCAAATTTCAGACATGGGTTGAAACGGATATGCAGAACCATACATGGCCTAGCGTGGACTCTTTATTAACGATTTGGTACGCCTCTTGAGATCAAGGGACTTCTACTAGCTATGCCCACACACAAACTGCTGAAATAGCCCATTATTGACTGGAATTAATTTTATCGGGAAATTCCCACTTACGTATAGGGGTTTACTCCTTTTTTTTCTACGGCTCAATTACTAATTCAAGGACTATCCGCTCTACCAATAGTGGTGCTCTATTACTAAAAAGGAATTTCCTTTCTCATTGCAAACGAGCCAACTCGCTTCACTCTTTCGCTCGTTCATTCCAACAGCGGGCATCCTTCCTACCACTATTCTGGAATCTTTCTACACGTTGCGGCAGGTATTACAATTGCTATGATGCTGCTATGAGTGCCCAAAGCGCGCAGAGTAAGCAAAATCTCATTTGAGACCGACTGAGGGCTTGACCGATGCTTTCCTGCTGTAAACACAATCAGACTCAACAATTGTTTCTGCCTAAACTAATCTTGTTTAGGTGCTTCTGGAATGTGGCCACCTTCAAACACGGTCTCCTTGGGCACCCTTTAAATGCTATTGGTATGACTCTTACCCTAAGGGGGCTTCCCTATCATTTATAGCTGCCCCTATAATTGTCCAATTAATGTCTGAAATTGCCGGCTTTAGTTTCCATAGAAACTGGAGATACTAATCCTTAAGCTACGCAGCAAGCTTAGAAATTGAGCCCATTTCCTTGACGAAAAGAAAATAAAGGCATGTTGGTCATGAACAGGAAAAAGCGCAGGCGAAGAGGAAAGGCAAAGATTTCCTACCAACCACAACAAGTCCTCAAATCCTGGTCCTAGAGCTATAGGAGTCCGTTTTTCTTTGTTCGCAGACGACACGTACACATTGTTTTCGTTTAGGGAAATCCGGAGAATATAGTCTCTTGTGGTCCCTGCTAAACGAAGCGTTAACACTTTAGCACTAATTAATATGCATGCGTCACACGCTCAGTAAAGGAGAAATCTGCCTCTCGCTATCGCCCAAGTCCCTTTCGGACCTCTTCTTGTCAACCGAGTTCTTTTGTACCCTCGCTTGTGGGTCTTAGAGAAAGAAGTCTGCTTTCCTCTTCTTACAGCCTAACCTTTTATCCCTTGTTTTTATTCTCATACGAAACGTTCTCATTGGACGTTTGCGATAAAGAAAAGATAGAGGACAAGTCCTGTTCCCGTAAAACGTGTGCATTTGTTGCTTTTAGAAGGAGAACGGACCTCTTTGAGAGTTGTATATTATGTTATAGGAAAAGGCTTTTTTTTAAGCAGCAAAAGACTCTCTTCAAAAAAGTACTTACTTCTTTCGGTACGTAGGGTTTAAGCTCGGATACATAAACATGGTTGCAGGCGCGAGCATACCTTCAGCGCGAACATAAAGTAAGGGGAGTATTCTCCGAGCAGCACCAAGAGTGAAAAAAAAAAGAGCAAGTAATAGACATAAAGCGGGGAAGAAGGAAGATGATCAATATCGTCCCAAGCTTATGACAACATGTTTACTTTCGCATCCGACAGATGACGCCCTATCAAAGATGGAAATTGCATGGTTTACACAAACTGTAGCTCATCTCAAAGCTAAATTATATATTATTTAAAAAGAGTCAAAAGGTAATTGTTAGGTATAAAGAGATTCCTTCTTGAACTTAAAATAGTATTGTTACTGCTGTACTGGAGCTGCCGAATGAAGAAGGGTATTCTTGGAGATAGATAGACGCCTTTGACTTTATTCCTCAAATTCAACAATGGAATAATAGAGGGAAAGACCAACTAAGCACGATTGCCTTGGTAAGCTCTTGTTTCACCAACTACCTAGGACTCTACGTAACCACCTTCCTTTCTTTTATGGCTAGTTAGCTAACTCCCATGCTGACTGAGTAATTCAGGTACTTTTTCCAGTTGTGGGTCTTATATGAAATCAAATCAATAGAACAAAGGTCCTCAGCCCTTTCAAGGTAACAAATGCTATTCCCCACCGCCGATCACTCGCCACAGATTGCCCATTTTGAGGAAGCGAAGCTAAACGAGGCGCGAAGTCAAGTCTTAATATCGTTGTCCTCTTTCCAAAAATTATTCTGCTGCCAGCTTGTTCTAGCTCTCTCTCTTTCCCTATTAGAGTCTTTCTTTTATTAGAAAGGACACTCACTCTGACTATGAACCTTAAGTCAGAAGGGCTTCATTATATGCGAACAGTCACGGTTAAGGGGTATTGGTTCAGTTTTAAAACATAGCGTACGCACCTTGAATTAGTCTGGGAAAGAAGTATAGGCCTATACTATTACTATATAAAAATAAAGCATTCAGGAAGAACAACGTACGCGCTTCATACCTTTCTCTTTCATGCCTTACCTAAGAACTATCTGATTGCGCTTAAACTTAAACATGGAGTTCCCGTCTTGTCTCGTACCGCGTGCTTCGTCTCGAACCCATGCTTAACCCAACGTGGCAGTACGGGTGGAACTTTTAATTCTGCCTTCGATATGCTAAGAAATTCATGAACATCTTTACTCTGAAGTTTCATGTTCTATGATTTTGGTGTAGGTCCCTATGGATCTGAAAGAGATCGCATATAATAAAAAAAAGGTTGCCCCGGCTCGCGCATATCTTAAAAAGTATGGAGAAAAAGAAGGTACTTTAATAAACCTCGCCTGTAGGCGGCCCCGAAAAAAATATCTGTTGTGCCGATTTTGATTTAGAACGATTCTATGAAATGGCTAACGCTTCCTATCAATTTCGGAACGATCTCGCTCCTTATCTTGTCAATCTCTTCTTATTATTTATAAAGTAAAGTCAGGCTCGTACAGGGATCACTGCGGAGTCCCATTAATTAAAGTAGACTCTTTTGAAAGCTAGACGGTATGATCAGGATCCTTCTAAGCTTCGGTCGCTTCGGGGAGAAAAGGAATCTCTGATTCCGAGAGAGGTTATGCACGCGAAGCTTGACTTACCAATGATCCATCCAAATTCTGGACGTGGCTGATGCGGATACAATAGCTACCATACAATCTTAGTACAAAAGAGCGGTCGACGAATCAAAGGGCACATGCTCTGCCTCTCTCTTTCTTTTCTTTCTAATGGGCGAGCTGGGGAAAATATCTCAAGGCTTTTCGTGCACACTCTTGCTCTACCACCCATACATAAACTATAAAAAAAATAGAAGACTCGCGCAAACCTTTGATATAATATTGAGTAAAGTCAAAGTCAAGGCAGCTAGCTGAGACTGACATAATCGAGAGATCGCCCACTCTTCTATCTTTATATATATATAAGAAATTCCCCGAAAAACATGCCAAAACTGCCTTATTTAGGATTTAGAAGAGCGGGAATCATATCAACCTGGAACTGAAGTTGGTAGCATTACTCAAGGGCAGCCACTACTTTACTTAATTCTTACGGGGCTTTGATTTCGATTCAACTGGCGTGTAACCAGTACTAAGCAAGGGGATGATGCATAGGTGGGCGTATCCAGACGATTTACTCACCGGTTCTACTTTGTTTTTCCGTCTTGGTTGCCTGAACCTTTAGATTGGTACGTTAGCGAAAACCCTTTATCTTAATGTCTTGCCGACTAATCCCTTACTTTTACTTTGAAAGCTTTCGTTGGCGGCTACTTGGACCTCTGAACGATTGGCTGATCGGACCCCCTCTTATTCTTAGGATCTTTCTCGGCAAAGGTGAAAAATTTATCCTGAATACAGACTTGGTACATGTGGAACGGAGTGTTTTAAAAGAAATGAAATGAATCGAAGTCAGGCTGGATTCAGCTCTTGTCTAATCGAAATTCGAGGTGCCTAATTCAGCTTTCTTGTGAAAAAATCTTATCTTACTTTTATATTCTGAGTTAAATCGACTAGCTAGCTGATTGGATGGGCTAACTCTTCCCTATGATTGACCCCACGCTTGAAATAAAAGATGAAAAGAAGTCTAAAAATTAGACTTCTTTGTTTTATAGGGGGCTTATAGACGAACTTCTTGATATGTTCGAGCGCCGGAGGTGTAAACAACCCTTTCTTTCGCTCAGAAGAGGAAGACTCGAGTGTAGTCTACGTTCAGAAAGACCTCGACTTACAAGAGATGATGGGAACTAAGGTTCCAATAAATAGGGAATTTGAAACTACTACCCCAACAAAAAAGAATTGCTTTATCGGATAGCTAGATACTGCCCCGCCTCTGATCTACTGCCCACTCTCCGCATCAATGGCGCACTTCGCTGGCATACCTTCCACTCGTTCTTTTCCAAAGGATCTCAATTAAGAAAAGAAGGCATTAGCAGTTAGCAAAGATTCTTATATTATATTTATAAATTTATTTATAGAGATGAAATGACTCGACTGCAAAGTAAAGGGATTATGCTTTTCGTAACACCTAGTTGAACGTTAAAGTACTTTGAATTCTAAAGAGCATATTAAAGGTTCTTTAAATTGAATACGCTTATGATGTAGGACGTTGGCCGACCATTCTTCCTGTTCATGAGCTAAGGCCCTTTCCAGATGTATATGTTGGGGCCAAACTCGTTAAAGTTAAAGAAAGAAGACTCTCTGAGTGAAACTATTTAAGAGCCCCCAAGTTGTGCCACCAAAAGCCTTAACTTAAAGTAAAGAAAGAAGGGCAAGGAAGACGACAGATTCAATAGAAGCCAAGGGCATGAGAGAATACATCTGTGAACACTTAGCCTCAGCCCTCAGATCCGGCAGGGATAGGAGGATTACTTTTTCTTTTTGAAACCAGGGACAGTCAGCTACTAAAAAACCTTTACCCTTCTATTCTTATTATACATATTTATTAGACTAATGGGGCAAATGACTAGAGGAAGAACAGAAGACCACGGGTCTCGCTCGAAGTGCTAAATGTAGCAGATTGAGCAAAGTAACTGCTGAGTCTAGAGGTATCCTAAATCTTGTACATACTAAAGAACGTCAATTCGCATTGATCACCACCACTATAATTGGCCCAGAAATCCTCTACCAAGAACTTTAATTAAGGGGGTGGGCTTCCAGCGAGGGTTTGGACAGAAGACAACAGCAGCTGACCGGCAACAGCTTTAAGCCTTAACGCACACCTGACATTCTTACCGATTTTTTTCTTTTCAAGGCGCACTGGCAATCGAGGATGGAATATTAAAATCTAGAATGATCAAAATTCAAAGACGGAATTGTACAAAGATACCGAAAGTGGTCCACGGTAGCCGAGGTCAGAGGCAGCCTCCTTCTATAAAGTCTTTCCATTCTGATCTTCTGAACGAAGACTTATAATTTTCATCAAAGAATGAGGCAAATGAACTTGCTTAGCTAAGGGAAAGGGGTAGCAGGTCCCACCCTTAGGTGCATTCTCAGAAATCATAAAGAAGTCAATTCCTAAATCTATTAGTTAACTGCTAGGACAGGAGAGACGTGAGCTGGCTTAGCCTACCCCGACACTTCGGAAGCAGACAAAATGAGGTGGAAGGAAAGGGGGGCGAACAGAACGCCCTTCTTATTATTTATTTAATTATAAGCAACCAGGTTAGAATCCTTTTAATATTAATATGACTTTTGTTCCTTTAAAACCTCACTTCTAAGATTGGCACTTCCCCTTGGAGTTCGAGGTTTTTTAGGAATTGGGTAACAACATAATCCCTTGTAGAATTCTTTATCAGTAGAAGCTACATTTCCGGATTGATTGGAAAAGTACAAAGAGGGCACTATTAACCAGCAAAATGAGAATAGAATTTGAGCATTTGTTTTCGAAGCTAACTTACGAGTTTGCTTTGACAAGGTAAAGGTTAGAACTGGGAGTCCGAAGCTTTATTTGACGAGCTACGTCTATGCTATGAAGTAGCTAGATTAGTCCGAAAGGTGGCCCTATTCTTAGTTTAATGTTAAAGTAACGAAGCATTCATCCCTGTAAGAACCGGCAACGGGCAGCAGGTCGGAGATGAGAGTGTAGCAATTTCCAATGTAGAACTGAGTCTCGTTCTTACGCATTCGCTGGAACATTAGCAGCAGCATTTTCCTTCCGGATCAGAAGCATGGGAAAAAAGCCGCGGGAAGTCTCACATCAGGTAATTCTCTATTGACGTACTGCACTATATATAGTCTTTTAAGTCATTCATCCAAAGAAGTTCCCATCCCATCCTCCTGTCTTTTCAAAACCACTTAATACGTATCTAGTCTAATCATCTCTAGGGAGAGTTATAGTCTTGCAGTGGCTATTCCGCTCGATCCATCGAATGCCGCCACTTCCTACCGTATACTCCACGGATAAAGAGAAAGCAAGTTCTAAGAAAAGAAAACTAGAAGAACTGGTGTGAAAGGAAAAAAGAACAAAGAACGGGGAAGGGCTCAAACAAAAGAAGTAGGAAGGAGTTAGTCTTAGTGAGAAAGAACATGAATCCCCTGAAATGACTTAGTACACAAGCCCAACTTATATATGCTCTTTATTAAATAGTCTAGAGTAAAGTCTTCATAGTGGGGCAGCCCTTTGAGGTTCCTTCGGTCGAGGGAATGAAATCCTACGTGTCTACTCTAAGTTGCAGCTTATGACCTACTATTTGAGATACGAAAGGAGTAGACGATATAAAATAAGAGAAAGAGGCATTATTGATCCAAAGGTAAGGTGGTGATAAGGTAAAGGGCATGTGCATTCTGTTTTTATTTAGAAATGAATTCTTAATGAACAGGTAGACCCCCGGACGCATTCGAATAAGAAGCCGTTGTTCATTTGATTTGAAAAGAGTGTAGTTGAGAGCAATCAAGCAAATGAAGTCGCTTAAATCGACCGGAAAGATAAGAGAAAGGTCCTACCTATTTATGGATAGTAAAGATTGACCTCCCCCGAACCCGCATTTTATTTTGTTGGGAAGAGCAGAATGCTTTTTTTTTCGTTTGGTACACTACACTCGCTCCTGCACTCGCTTCATCAGGAACAAGAGGCTCTTTCCCCTATTCCCCGGCCATTTTAATTGTAATTTCCACACTCGGATTCACGCACAACATAAGCTTTTCGAGTGAACTGGGCATATAGATAGCTTATTTTCTCGGTCCTATGTAACGGGCGAAACCAAGGTAGCGAGTTGGCTTCTTTTAGAAAGACCCATATTATGTGAATTCATTTACCTTTTAAATTAAAGGACCTATGGTAAGAGAAGGATTGCCGCAAGCGTCTTTCTTTTAGCACAGAGACCACAGTTGCTTTCACTGAGGATACCGCTGCTATATCTTTGCCATAGCGCACATATATAGTATAGCAGTAGTCAACTCCAATATAAGAAAGAGTTTGTGGTTCAATACGGGGTACCCCTTTTTTAAAAAGCAGATGCTTTCTTCCACAGTAACTTACTTTTCAATCTATCACCCGAAAATACTTCTTTTTTTTTTCAAAACTTCCGGCGGGGGCCCTTCGAAAAAGGCCTAAACTAAGATAAGGCATTCAGTGCTTTAAAGAAAGGACTCATAATCATAATGGAAGTAGGGCACCATTCCCTTTGATCCCCATTCCTATTTACTGGGACTTGGGACTAATGAAAAAAAACAAGGATTATGCTTCTGTGCTAGCAAGCAGCGGTTTGCGCGTGACATGCATTGAAAAGAAAGACTTTGTTTTATCCATAGCTAGGGTGCGGGCGTTTACAATGGTATGATCGTCGACCTTCACTAGGATGCTAAATATGGCTCCCTTTACTCGAATAAATAACAACAGGACGAATGAGGCTTCGACAACAATAAGCCCCGCTTAGAGATGTAGCCTTAAGATTCTTACTTTCGGGGTTGGATAAAGACACTTGGCTGAGCGAATTACTTTGATTGGTGCGCTAGTATTTAAATTTAGTTGCAAGGACCAAGTGAAAGTAAAAAAAAAAACTATTAACCATATGTTCTTTTTATACAGCAAGAAAATTCTTTAAGTCTTAAAAAAGTACCATAGCGCCCTCCATTCTTACCTTATTGCCTATCTTTATCCTATAGTATAGGTTGTCGGCTACATCTTATCCTTCTCGATCAAGAGCTCAACAAAGAGACTTCTCAAGCAAGTTTATATTATGGTGGCGGGGAGTGTGTCACGGGCTTATTCTAATTTTCCGAGTGCAAAAGCCAGTCCTGCCTTAGTTAAGTCTTATCCCAACCATTCCCTTTTTACCCCCCTTTTTAAAGTTAATAAGATTTCCAAAGTATAAGGTGCCGATTTCTCACTACTTTGAGTTATTTTTCCACTCTTCTACTTAGCCGACTTACTCTTAAATGATAGCTACTCCTTCGGTTAGTTATTTGTCTTCAGGGAAAAATGAGCCTGTTATAAGAAGGACAGAGTAAGTTCTTTCAGATCCACCTGTTGCTTATCTTATTACTTCCGGTATTTCTTATTATTTTTTTTTCTATGAATGAGAAAGCAACTTCACCTCTGTTTGAGCGATAGTAAACTGTTTGCATTATTCTTTCTTAATTTATCTTTCTTAAAGAGAGACTAAACTTAGTAACTTATTATATAATATAAAGCAACTGTCTGCCGCCCCAGTCGTATGAAAGGTAAGACTGGGAAAGGCCTCTAGACTAGATAGAATGCATGTTCAACAAGAAACTTATAAGTAGGAATAGAGCTGGAGAGCGACTCCTCACAAGAGATTAGAAAGTTTAGTAGGGAAGTAAAAGGGCCGGTCTTTCTTAAAGTCTTCGTACTTCTGTTTGAGTCCTTGCTCCAGTAAGCTACGAGTGAACTAGTGAGAAGTCGTTTGAATAAGTTCACACGGATGCACCCGGTTTGTTCATTCTTCTATTCTTCTATAGGACTAGTTAAAGAATTTAAAAGGGAATTACTGAGATCGTTGCTTGAGTGTGACGTCGTTTTAGGATATGATAGGTCCGAAAGTGAGACTGTCTTTCATAAAAACGGATTCAAGTTCTACTTATCCTTTTTAGTCGAGCACTTTTTGTTAAGAGGCCTCCTACTCTAATCTTTCATCGGACGTTGGAAACCTTATAAAAATCCCCTCGTGCTTAACTGGTTGAAATAGGGTGGTTTTTCAGATCGTATACTACTAGACTAGTTCCTCTGCTCCCCCATGTATTTCTATATATGCGAGCTAATACATTCTTATCACTAGCGCCTTTCCCTATAATAAAAATTAGATTATCTTATTACATTTATTATTAAATTTAATTCTCTTTCCTTTCTTTACTTACTTTTCTATTAAGATACTTCTCATGCTTCAATACGGGGAATTCTTTCCTCCACGGGGTGATCCTCTGGAATCTAAGGCAAGTAGAAAAGAGCTTAAGAAACTACTACACACACTACCCGCGAAAGTCCTTGTTATAAGTTTGTTTTAGACTTTTTTGCGAGACAAGACGACTTCACAGAGCGAACTTTGCCGGACCACTATCCTGTAACTTTTTTTTTTACAAGGTGCCGCCCTTTGGGGAAGGCAACCTATAATAAAGAACTGAATGCATGAATCGAAGGCGGAGGGCGAGTTCTTTTTAGAATATAGAATTCGGTAGGTCGAAGAATAGTAAACAGATAAACCGGGTCGAGTGATGTCAGCCTCGTCCGCCTTCTTAGTAGTCGAATCTATACAATACCCAAGAGATGCTAGTTTTACGGGGATAATTAAAACAAATATACACTTATAAGAATGTAATTCCAATCAACATAATAATGGACTTCTAGGAGAACTTGCATTGGCTTATGATTCCTTGGGCTTAGCCTACTTCTTCGTTACTGCACCTTAACTACACCATTTACAAATACAAAGATAAGAATCCCATTCTTGGCTAACTTGTCATAAGCAAGGTCCTTGTAGTAAAAAAGGAAAGGCTTCCACGAAGAATGCCATACTTCTTTTAGTTGGGGATGAGTGCACTTCCTTACTCTAAAAAAAAAAAATTATATGCGAGAATAGATGTAAGAAGATCACGATCTACAAATAACCATGAATCTATGTGTATGCGATTGAAATCCGTCTAAAGACTACCTCTTTCGAGCCGAGTGCGCATTCCTTTCTTCTCGTTCGGAAACAACAGTAGATGCCCTACCTTGGGTGGATAGCTTTATAAGAGTACTTTGGACAGACACCGGAATGCATAGTTTTACCTTTGAGAAAGAAATCCGATATTACATAATTAACATTAACGACATCATTTTATGATGATTAATCTGAGCAAAAGCACCAGTCCCTCGAACTAATATCATAGGAGCTCCACTATATTAGTTGGTTTTAAAATATGAATTGGTTAGCGAGTGCGTCTTCGCCTATAAGGTAGCGTCTTGTCCCTTTTATTATATTAAACTATTCCAAGGTAGGATTCTAAGACGGAGACAGGCACAGTAGTAGACGGGGATCCCCCCATGGGTTTGTTCTGAGAGCTTCTTATGGAACTGGGTAATCCTTAGACTAATAGGACCCCCTTGCCCCTCTCTTAAAGACAGTCTCTTGTTGTGATGTTAAAAGATGGAGCCTTAGAGTTGAACTTATGCTTATAAAATAAAGCGTTATAGGTTTACTAAGGTAGTAACTGGGCCTTATAAAAAGCATTATTATGAAGTAATAAGGAAGATACCCGCCTTTATGCACTGACTGGCTTCTTTTCTTGTAAGGTCGAAGTAGGAAAGACTCACTCTGTTGAAAATGCGATTGGCTCTGTTTAGAGGTAGTATCCCTTATAGTATAAGGAATAGGTTAGCTCATGGGACAGACATATAAGGCGCTAAGAGCCCTTTACATGGATGCTAATACTTTCCTACGGGTTATTAAATCATTATAGAGAAGTTCTTCGAGAGCTAGTTAATAGGAAATCTATAGGCACAGTTCCTGTTATTACTCCCGTGCTTCAACTACAAGCACCGATATAGTCTCAAAGGCAGCAGCTCGGGGAATTCAGCCGCGGATATGATGTAACCTTGAGGTGGATCGCCCATGAAGTTCTTTTTAGTTCTATACAGAGAACGGCATCCTCCTAGTAGAAAAAAATAAGTTAACCTTGTGTCTCCATGTGAAGTTGATCCATTATGCTTTCTCATAAAGTATAAAGGGGCCTTATCACAGGTCAAGACGAAAATAAAACAATATGACGACTGGAACGATTACATAAGAAAAAAATCCGCGCCTTATTCGCTTCTTCTACGGGTGAGCTTTCTACGGGATAAGATCTTTTATTGAAGAAGTGAGCCGCTAGTCCACTTATCCTACTAACGCTCTTTTCCACGCTTATGATCCTACTTCTAGCGCGTAGGCGGATGATACCGGAATACTTGTAATGACTATATAGAGCAAAGGGCGTCAATATGGATAGTAGATCTCGTATAAGAGCGTCACCGGGCAGTCGTCTCATTATTAATACAAAACTGGCCCAGGCTATAGCTCTGCTAACACTGAACTACAACTAACTATAAAAATCCGGACTGGCATACGTAATAGAAACTTCCTATTCTACTACTTGTGTACCATTTGAGTGCATACGACTTTTAAGAACCACAGGCTGGAGCCAATTGTTTTAAATTATATGGTGTCTCGTAAAATAAGGCCATTGTAATACTACGATGTCTTGGAAACCAAATCTTTCCACAATGGAAAAGTCATTTCCTTCACCGATAGAAAGGACGTAGTCGGATGATGTCTAAGTTTGGACGTCAACTTCTTTAATTTTAATTGATATCTAAGAGCGAGGCCCCGCTGCTATATTCTTCTCTAATATCTTTCCACGGAATCGAGTTCTAATTCTATCTCGCGAATAATGATACGGCGAGTTCGAAGAGATCAACCCAAGAGGAACTGGTGCTAATAGCTGGAAAAAAGGGATAATTCCAATCTTAGAACTTCATATGCATACCGGCTTACTACAACAAAAATACACCCGCTGCTTAGTTAACCCCCATACACCCTACTCACTCCCTATACTCTAAGGACTACGCTTGTTCCCCTGGAAGAAGGTATTCAATGAGAAGAATTCATATGAACAAAAGAAGCCAAGACAGCAAAGAAAGAGATAGGTGATAAGTAGCTCAAAGAGCAAGACAGCAAGGGAAAGAAGCATCCAACTCCATAGGACGAACCCGGCGCTTCCCTACTTCCCCTACTAGAATGTCGTTATCGGAATCAAATTTCTTTCCAACAAACGCATAACAAATGAGCAGGAGTGAAGATATAGTAGTCAACAAAGGAATATATAAGATAAGAATACTAGGATTCATCCGCTCCTTTCGAGGAAAGCTATACACATTATAGAACGTAGAGCAAGAAAGATCGTAAAGGAAGAAGTATGATTTCTTATATGTTTTAATGGGAATTCGTAAGCAGACTGGTATACAAATATTATAAACGTAATTTATCAGCCACCTTATGTGACAGAACAAGCGGAAGTTATGAAACGAGTGAAAGCCCCGAACGAGTAGTAAAGCGGAATACCCGTAGTGAACAAAAAAGAGAAGATTGTACTAGAGTAGCGTAGAATCTCAAATGAAGGCTCGGAACTTCGACCGTTCAACAGGAAAGAGTTGCTATTTAGACAAGAATACCACTCACTGTGGAAGAGCTAAAAGGAGAAAACAGGACTTGGTCTGAAAGTTATCGACTTTTTTATTTACAGGATCTGTTTACTTAGATCTTGGTTGCCCAGACCAGTCCTCTTTGATTGGGTGAGCTGGCTTGATGCAGTATCAAACCTACCTATTTTGGCTTTTCTACCTAAATTCTGTTATGATGGCTACGTCCTTTTCGGGCCCCGGCTTTCAAACCAATTTACTTTTCTGAGGCATCCGCCCGCGTACCTACTTCTCATGTAAGCCCGGGCCGCCCGTGTGCCCGGAAGCAAAAAAAAAGTTTCCAAATGAGTGCACATCTTCTCGCGTGCGTGCATACGCGCATAAGAAAGAAGGCCTGTTGTGCGCCCATAAAAGCGGGAAGCCGGGAAAGCTGTGTTCAAAATAAGACCGCCGAGAGTAGCTAGAAATGAAATCCCACCCAGCTTTCTTCCGGTCTTTGTTGGGGTCTGTTCAAACCCTCGCAAAAAGGCGGAAATCCCCCGAAAGACCCTCTTTGATTAATTTCTTTTGGAGAAGGAAGAACAGAAGGTATGCCAAAGTGAAGGCCTTCTTATTCCAATTAAAAGAGTTAGGATCAAATCAAGGGTTGGTCGAATTTTCCAGGTGGAGTAGGAAGAGCTTTTCCTTTTGCTCTGTGTACTTGATCTTGAAATGTGAAGCTTTCTTTTTTTCTTCCTTTATCTTCAGGTAAGTGAGACTATAGCTCGAGCCAATCTCAGGTCTGAGAGCAGGGGATTGATGATCCTTCCGTTCTCGAATCCCGAATTTCCAAAAGCTTTGGAGCGGGAGAATGAAGGGAGCCAGTTGTTATGGAAGAAAGCTGCTAACGGGCCAGCTCTTCTATTCTTCTTTTCCCCGCTAAAGATAAAGAAAGACTATGCCCATTGTTTGTTCATACAAAAGAAAAGGAGCACCCAGGAAAAAGAGGCCTTATGCAGTGAAAATAATGAAAAGAACCATCAGACTTAATTACATTACCCATCCGGAGTGCTTTCCTGTGCCCATAAGAAAAGAAAGAACCAAGCCTACCTCTCTCCTAATGCTAATGAAACTTTGCGAAAAAAAGCTTCCTCCCACGCGTGATATGACTGATCACTTAGATTAGCCCAAACATCTGACTGCATTTTTCCAAGAAAACTAAAATCTGACTACCGAAATACGGGTTCAGCTAGGCTATGGGGGGGTCTAAAAAAATAAGATGTTCTTTTTTGAAAGGATTTAGCCCCTTTTGACATTAAAATCTAATCTTCGCGATGTACGAAAAGAAAATCTTTAATTCTTTTCTTTGTTCCACAGGGCAGATAAAGGATGCTCATCTTTCTACCTTGACTTTAATACAAGAGGAAAACTATAACACTAGGAAGAGAGGTTGGTAGCTCGTGGGTTGGTTGATGGAGACGGCGAGAAAACAGCTTTTAATTCTGGATACGCAGGACAGGATTCAAATTTTTTTTATTTCAGAAGCATTAGCTGATGAAGATCTTATCTTAAGTTATAGGCGAAACTACTCTCCAAGCAGTTGCCAATACCATTGATCGATAGCCCTTTGTTTCCGGGTAGAAGATGGTTGGCCAATTGAATTGCCTTCATTTGCCCTTTGCCGGAGCTTTCAAAGATCAGCATAAAAAGGAAGAATGATCCAGGGATAAATAAAAAAGAGCTTTTTCTTGGGCAATTCCAGTACTCAAAGAAAGCACTAGATTAGAATAGGAAGTTTAAGTGTAAATCCCTTTAAAGTAATTAAAATTTGTTAAGGAGCTTTATCTTACTATATATAGTATATAGTAGGCATCATTCTTTTGATCTTTTTTTCTCATATCCCACCAGTGCGTATTCAGACCCCCCTTCTATTCCTAGGGGAATCCCCGCTTATTAAGGCTCATCCTAAAAGAAAAGTAATATGTCTGCTTGCCCTTGTCTTTCTCTTTACTTTATCAAGCTCGTCTTCTAGTAATACACCTGGCGATGGGCCCGGGCACGCACGGAAGATCCTACTTTGCGGAAATGCTTTCCTACTTAAGACTGTCTTGCTGATTCATTGATGAACCTCTCCCTGAGGATCACAAGGTTAAGGAGTTGCGCCCAACGTATGGGGCGAGCTCAGGGAGAAAAAAAGAAGAAATGCTTATTCTAATTCTAAATTCAAAGAGCATCTCGGAGCGAACCCACCCACTCAACCAACTTGTTTCAGTAAACTTCATAAGTTCCGCTGTATGGTAAACTGCAGTCATTACACTCGTTCAACCCAAGAAATCCTCCCAAACCTAATTCCCTTACTTTTTTTATGGCTTATGGTAAGCTACCCAACTTGAATAAAGAGGATGCGGCGTCAAGACTTTGCTTGGCTATCTGATTACCCGCCCTAGAATCGAGAGGAATCGACTATAGAAACCTACCTCTTTATCATGCTTTTAACAATGAAAGTAGAATTCCAACTACTCCTACTACGAGAGCATATTAGATGCCGTAAACTCTTGTTTTCTCTAAGCGGGCATGTCTTCTTAAACCTATTCTCTTTTTTCAAAACCAATCCCCGTCTAATATGACTGGCACTGGGTGACTGCTTTTGGGGGCAGGAAAAAGCTCTTAATATAGGAAGCGGGTTCCGTCTTGAGTAATCTTGGTAAACAAAAGGATCTCTAACCCCAGTTTTATTTGATCTTGAATAACGGATTTGTCAGTAAACCCCCTTTATTCTGAAAAGTAAGTCTAAATACAAGAGTAAGTCACCTACTAATAAGCTTAAGGACTGGTCTTCGGTCTTACTCTTAATTAACAACGAGAAGATTAGACAACATACATAAAAAGCGCTAGCGATGGGTGAGAGAACGTAGAGCTGCAACTGGGTTAGAGCAAAGAAAGGGTCTCATGTATGTCAAAAGAAGCCACGGCATGCATGAACGAGTGCAGTTCCCCGGTTTTGGTTCAAATGCATTTGAAGCTTGTTTCGGATTATTCATGAATCTAGTAAATTCCCTCCTAATGATCAAAAGGGTAGCCGGACCGGAAGACGTTGAGTCAATCGGGCATGAGCTTTCCTCAGAGATCCGGCAGCCATTACATTCATATTAAAGAGAGAGGGTTGGGAAGCCTTATCTTATAGGTTCAAACGGGCATTAGCAAAACAAGAAAGGAACTTTATCTTAGTTAAATGATCTCGCCCCTTTTGTTTTATTATAATTGAAATGCGAGTCAGCGGCTCCCATACTGAGAAAGATCTTGAGGAAAGTACCTGTCTTAGCATTTCTTAAATCTTATGAAGCGACCAAGAAAGGGGCTTTTGCTAAAAAATTATTTTTAAAATGAGATTTAGAAATAGAAAAAATGAAACCTCAAACAGCCAATCATACCAAAAAGACGTAGTGAGTGACGCATATGGAACTGAGCGAGCCAACTCTTTATGCAAATCTTTATATTGGCTCTTTTCTTTGAAGAAAAAAGGATTGTCGCCAATCCCGGTACGGCTATAGACAGAACCAAAGCTATATACCTGTTCGGCGCCACTTTCATAACATCAAATCTTTTCGCGCCTAAAGCCAAGCAAGTCGTGGTTGGAATGCAACATGCGGGTTGATGCCGTAGCGGATCTTGGAAAAGAGACCCTATATGCCAGGGTAAAGAGTGTAACGTTTAACAGACCTTTTTCGCGGTAGATGCTTCGCTCACTCTACCTAAGATCTATTAATTCGTAGCGCGTTTATTTGAAGAGGCAGGGAACGTCACTTGATTGCCATATCCCTACCTATAAGATCTTCGGCCTCCCTTTACCTTTACAAGCCAGAAGAAGGGGGTAAAAAGAAAAGAGAAAGTTCAATTGAATTGTTATTTTTCTCTGGGAACATCTCTATTAACAATAGCTATGGCAGCAGCATTGAGTGTGGCGGAGGAAGCGCATACGCCAGTAGATTCACAAACAGCTTCACCAACGAGGTCTCTATCATGGACCACCTCTTCCACTATTAACTTCGACAAAAACTTTTGGCGTGCCTTAAACAGCGGGAAAAAGTCTTTCTCCGACTTCTTTATCTTTTATTGACAAGAATAATATATAAAGATATTACTATGTGTGGGGATGGGGATCCGCTGTCACGCCGGCTTCTTCCTCTACTACGGAAACTTCCATGTATATGTCTGTTTCCTTTACTTCCCCACCTTTTCAGTTGAGTCGCGTCTACTTTGTCAGATAGAGATCTATCAGCTGGTAATGGTTCTAAAAAGGTGCAAGCAAGTCATTGTTTGTACGGGAAAGTGTTCCGCGATGTCACCCCCAAAACAAGCTAATAGTATACTTTAATTAAGTGGATAACCAAGTTACTTGTACTACTAAAACAGAAGACAGTTTAGCGGGCTTCTTCAACCAGTAACTTCAGAAGAAAGACTAGCTAGCAAGATCAAGAGCATTTGCGGGAGGTGTAAAAACCGCAAGGTATGATATTATTTCGTACTTAATTTACCAGCATAGAGGGAAAGGATAGAAAAAGCAGCGGATGCTTTGCTTGGATGATTGGACAATAGAAAATTATATAATAATTAGAACAAAAGAAGTTGTTATAGAAAATGGAGTTGGAATTAAAAGTAGTTAGGAGGCGCATGAAACTGCGTCTTTCTCAGGAGCCTTTGAAGGTGGTCCTACCTGTGATCCTTGATCCCCCGGTAGAAACGGGCGAATAACGCATGAATATTTAAAAAGTCTCGTTCACACCCGTGGACTTCGTTTCAATCACACTCGCTCGAGATACTACAAATCATAAACAAATCATAAACAAAAATCTTTTTCAGAGGAGAGGGGGTTTCTAAAAAAGAAAAGTCTGGAGTTGACATCTCTACAATTGTAGGACAACGAAACTTCATCCTCGGCCTGTGGATATACCTAAGGAAATAAAAGTCTTCGATCTCAGTTCTAAGACCTTTCGAGGGATTGATGCTTTAATTACAGTTGAGCTAGTCCTCCCCCCAAAAAGGATATGTTATGTTCGCACACGATTAATAAGAAGAAGATATTCCTATGTTAGGTCTATCCATTCAGCCCATTTCCAAGCTAGCGGATACAAGCAATGTTTACTTCCGAGACTTGTTTCAACTAATTATGCTTCGATACAACTTATTCGACATCAAAAGCATTAATTTTATCAGACTTAGGGACGAAACGGAGCCTCGCTACGGCTTAGTCCACGCCATGCTCTCTCCAAGGTTGAAGGGTTGAATTGGATACGCCCTTGCTTTGGACATGTCGATGCATGCTGTCCAACGAAGCAATCTGTTTAAAAGGAGTGTGGATACGCGGGCAGGTTCAACTGGGGCGCCGGTGGTGCCTTTCAATCATCAGCTTCGGGTAAAGCTCATCTTCGTCAAGGAAATGTACTAAATTTATAGGATTGATACGTAGCTTAGGGATTAGTATCTCAAATTCCTAAGCTATAGCTATATTGTAATCAAAATATCAAACTATTTGGTTATTTGGGGTGGGTTTAGCGGTCTTTTTTTTGTTAAAGTAAATAGAGCCTACCTATAAGTGAAATTCCCATTATTTTTATGATGAAATTTAGGGGTCGAGCTTGCCTCCTTCCCTCTGTTCGCATTTGTTTTTTTAAAACTTAAAACAAGGAAAGGATTTGATTGAAATCTTCTTTCAATGTACTCTCAATAGATTAGATAATCTATATAGGTCTTAGTTGCTCGATAGGGCTTCAGTCACATGCTAAGATTAAGCGGAATGGAATCTTGCGATTCTTTCGTAGTCTTTGTGCTTTCCTTAAATTAAAAAGAAAGAATTTCGGCAAAAATGCCATTTTTGACTGATGAATTGAGATTCTAAAAGGTGACTTTTTTTTTCAAACCACCCTTGACTGTGCAATCAAGTGAACAAGGATCCTAACTCGGGCTCGTCCACGAAGAAGCCAAAGTGAGCATTCAAACTACTTTCTCCAAACCCGTGATTTTCTGGCAAAAAAGTATACTGGGGGATTCCGCGCTATCTATTAGCCGTTAAGAGTCTTGCGGAAGCCTCTTCGATCGAGTAGGCGAGTTAACTTCCAAACGTAAGCTATAGATGATATCAGGATTTTTGTCGTGCCCGAAAGGCCTGTTCCGTGAGGAAAGAAGTACAAACAAAAAGAAATTTAGTATATGAACTTGAGCCTGGTTCCAAATCGGGAGGAAGTTAAAGTGGATTTTTTTACTAAGAAATTTCTCGGGGACCCGATTTCATAAGCAGAGGAGATCGGGGAAAGAAGATGTGAGCATTTCGTACCTCTTCGACCGCCTTCTGTTAATTCTTATTATATATTCTAAAGGGGACTAAGCTCGCCGCCCTCTTGTCTATACTTCACTCGTTCGGGAAGAGATGGCTTCAGATGTTAAGGGGATCGAACGGAATGCACTTGCCCGGGAGCCAAAACAAAAGAAGAATCCTCACTTTCGATATTAGATCTTTCATCAAAACTCCAACCCGCTCTCGCTCACCGCTACTAACGTGATCCCGGAATTCAATGAGACACTGCAGAAGAAAAAGAAATTAAGTCTAATCATACATACAATGATTTGCCAAGAACTCGCTTTCCCTCCTTTGAGAAGAGAGGAATAGTGTTTAAATCAAAATCTGATCAATCCGAATGTGAACCAGCTCCTTAACTTCATTCTAGAAATAAAATACCGTGTTAACTTTGAAGAGAGTCTTTTCTGACTTGTCCGAAGGAGCGAGTGAAGTTTTCTGGCTTTCAGTTTAGGGCAAAGGATGATCATGAGTAGACTTCCTTTTTTAGTAAGGTAAGGATGGACCAAAGTCTGCTTTTATCGAATGAGTTACTTTTAGCCCCATAAAAGATTTAGATTTAGAATTTTTCTTAGAAAGCCGTATCAGCTCCTGTAAAGTAAAGCAAGGATTATGTCGCCCCCAATTCTATATGCTCGTACTGAAGTCTAGTTTGACATCTTTCTCGAGAATAAGGGAATGGCTTTCATTCGTCTTTTCTTCGTCGAAGCGAAAAAAGCGCCTACTTGTATTTGACTTTATTTTGAGGCTTGAGTCTTTTTACCTACCTCAGACAGGTTTGAAAAGAAGAATCTTGTTTTCTTTGACTTTAGGGCGACTCAGATCAGAAGAAGGGTGATGCAGCAGTGAGAGTGGGAATACGAGATTGGGCAGGTGAACATCCTAATAGGTGGGGTTTAGATCCCGCATCTAAGTAAGATAAGAGTATATTTTAAATGATACGACACGAGCTTGAGTCCACCAAAATCTAAGAGACTTCGTCTCGCCTGTTCCCTTTTGATGAGGAAGCTTTCTCTTAACGTACAGCCATCTCTCTCCTGCTCACCAACAACCTGCCACTCTTTACTTGCGCGGCCGCTGTCGTCACGCTTGGCCGTATCTCGGACAGTGGCACTGCCTGCTCGCTTCCAAGCAACCATAATAGCTATCTACCCACGCGCTACGCCTGGAAAAGTCGTAACCCGACCAAAAAAACTTCTTTACTTTATGGGAAAGCAAGGGCCTAGTTTGATGTTTGATTGATCCCCGAGTGGAGAGCTTTATAAGAATAAGAATCGGACGAGAAAGAAGCAGGTTGTTAAGAGAGAGACAGATTCCAAAAAGAGGAAAAAATACTTGGATAATCGGTTGGGGACCCGCCTCTACCTATACAATGCCGACGCATATTCTATTGGGCGTAGGCGCAGTCAGTGAGGAGTGCTCTTTTCAGTAAGTCAAGGCGGTAAGTCTTTTTATTAATGGAGTATAAAGCTATGCTAGCAGTCTCGAACTCAGGGCTTACTGCCGAGCCTCATTCTTTTAATTTTTTAATTAGGCTTAGTAAGTAAAAAGCTAGCCTACACCACTGTACGGAACTCCAGCTGTTTTTTCTACTGAATACCGGTGAATAAAGGGCAATTGCGTAGAAAATCCCTCACAACACACAACAGCAGGATAGGGGGTTCACGAAACGCCTTTTTTGAGCATCGTACAAGAGATAATGAAACACTCGCCTTAGCTTCCTCTCCTTCTTGTAAACGCACTCTGTTCGCTTCGCTACACTCGTTGATCGGGGTCTTTCAGAGCATTACTTTAGCTCGCTTTTTCTTTTCTTGTTGAAAAAGACGCGGCTATGGCGCACCTTTCTAAGATTGTATGCTAGGCTTAGGTATAACCAAAAGATGCGGCAGATGCCCCCGAGTTCTTACTTCTTCTTTAATCTATGAGCTGCGTTTCCTTTTCTTTGTTAGTTGCACCTGCCGCTGCTTCTGCTTGGATGTCCTTTTCCTTCTACCAGACTGTTCCTTCTTCAGATGTTGGTCCCTTCTTATACAGCTATCGGGAGCGTTGGTTGGGGGCAATGATCCATCGTCTACGTCTGCTGCGCCCCCTCTTCTTTCTTTGTCATTCCTTGCTCCATCTCTTGTTGCCTAGAATCTTTGAGCTTAGGATTGTCGATTCATTTCCTTTGTATTTGACTGCTCTCTCTATATGAATCCTGGTGAAAGCCCTCCTCGGAGCTCATAGTCATGGCTAACTTGTATGTAGTTTGCTTCTTGACTGCTGGTTTATTATATGTCTATGCCTTTTCCTATTACTTCCAGCTATGGAATTGGTCCTCCTTCGGATCTCCTTACCTACCTTATATCTTATTATATATAATATTATAGTAGGCTTGCTTCGCATTCCTCTTTTTGTTTTTTTTTTTAATGGGCTCTCTCATTAACATGAACATGAAGGTATATTAGGGCATAGGTCTGCTACTTCCTTGTTTCATTTTTTTTAATGTTTATTTACTTAGATGGACATCTTAATGGTGGAGCTGTTCATTGTTTTACTGTGGGGCAGTTACCTCAGCTCTATCTAAAGAAGCTTACTCAGCCATGGTTTTACTTCACCTAGGACTTTGCCTTTCTTTCTTTTTGCTTGGGATGTTCTTCATTAGGGTTCCCTTGTCCCGGTCTAGTAGGTGCGTACGCTACGTCGAGACCTCTTGTCTATCTTTGTTAATCAGATCCATTTCAGATCTAGCACTTTGATAATGATAAAAAAAAGAAGGTGATTAAGCCCGCCTTTACTCATTCCCGGTCGAACGAACCCCCTTTATCCTCTTTATATTTCATGCCAGATTGAACTTCTCTATGACCAATCGGACCCTTTTTTCGTGTGATCTTATAATAAGAAAAGAAAGATACAAGCTGGGGTGTTATGACTAGCCAAATGAGGATTCACTAATGGAAATGGGATCCCAAATTTTAAAATAAATATATTAGTAAACAAAAGCAACTGGTTCAGTAAAAGCATTTGATCGACTCATTACACCGTTTCGGGAGGAATTTCTTAATATGTATAAGAAAGCAAAAAGGCAGACCTTTTTTTTTCTAAGACGTCCCTGAGAAGATATCTTTCATATCATACCCTTGGTTGGTACATTATTTCTTATCTGGATTGCGCCCTACTGATCTTAAACTTGTGAATTCCATCTTCTATGAGCATCCAGACATGGCTAAGCAGATTCAAAGATTTAATCCCTTTATCTTACTATAACAAGGTAGAGAGGCTCAATCACAGAATAACATACGGGAGAGCCGCACATTCTATAGTTAGAATTCTTTCAGTCGAGAAAGGCCTTGCGCAGTTGTTGTGGGAGAGCAGTAAAGGGGGGCTTTCGCGGAAAGCAAGCGAATCAGTCCTGAGTTGTTGGGTGAAGGAAGAAGACCAAAGATTTAAGAATAAAAAAAAAAAGATACCTTATAATAATAATATTAAAGTAAGAAAGGGTACGTCCCGGAAACTTGGCCCTTTCCTTTGCGCCACGTGCCGCGCCAACCTCTTTCAAATCAAAACAAAGGCGTATGAGTCTTTCCCACTTCACCCAAAGAAGGTATGCAAAATACAGCTGTGCGGAGTAAGTGAACTTAAGCAACTTAATCAGATGACATTACGGATAGAAAAAAAAGGCGGTTTCACTTCCAGGAAACGCTGACAACGTAGTTGATCCCCCACGTACGTATAGTATACGTATAGTAGAGAGATAGAATACTCGACCTACTGCCGGTCTACAAGTAGAAGAAAGAGGAGGAGTTACAAAGGAAGCTTGACTTTCTTGCTGATACAGATGAGGTCTCAGAATAATTTGTAGATAAATTGCAGCGGATGATGCAATTGAAGTTTTGGCTGAGGTTGTGTCGGTCAATTAAACTTAAAGCAAGCAAAGTGGAAGATCGTCGGATAACTTCTCTTTGACTCAGACTCAAAGTTGCTTGCTGAGCTTTCCTTATTCACATTCACAGACGGGATCCTCTTCCCTTTTTATTTCAGATTTCGGAGCGAGATCACTCCTGTGAAATCAATATCGGTAGAATCATAAGGGGGATAAGACCGGCAGTCGAAAGCGCCTTCTTCTCTGTTAATGCAGTTTGGTAGGCGAGGTTGGTAAAAGGGGGATTCTTTACATAGGGCGCTCGCTCGGAACGGAAGGTGTCATCGCTCGATCACTTCCTTTTTCAAGAAGTTTTTTACACGCATTGCTATACGAGACTTTTTTTCCCTAACCCTACAAATTTTTAATTCAAAGTAGGTAGAAAGATCAAAGCAAGCTGCAATCAATGTTCCAATCTTGATTCTGGAAAGAGAACTCAATTTCGTGAATCACATCAGCGGCATGAACCTCTATGATTATGGTATGGCTCAAAGAGCAAAGTTAGCGATTTCATGTGACATGTGGCTTTTGATTTGAGATTCTAAAATTTGACTTTGCCATAGAATTTCTAATATCTTGTACGCGGGGAATCCCCGTCGGTATGATATAAAGAACGGCATACGGACGAAGTAAACTGACGATCCGGAAAGCCTTCTCTTGAAATACCTATGAAGTTTCTATAGGAAGGGTTCGTAACTGCTTTTTTCATAGGGTAGACGCGAGAGATATCTATCTTTCTAATTGAACCCGCCCATCCATTACCAGCTAAAGCTCGAAAGCTTTCTTCTTCGCCTCCATTATATAATATAATGATATAATATAAAGCTTCTGTTCTGAAAGGTGGAAAGGAAGAAAAAAAAAAGTTCAAATCCTCAATCTTTGGTTAGGGCGGTGAGTTACTATTTTCTAAACCTTTCTCCGCTAAGACTTCAAACAGGCGCTTGAGATTCTTCGGCAAGCAAGAGGGTGGTCCAAGATTGCATCTCTTCATTTCAAATACAATACAAATAGAAGAACTTACGACTTTACACCTTATTCCTTATTAGCTTTTTGCGAGTTTTAGATAGGAATCAAGATCTCGATTGCTTTCGTTGAATAAATAAGTGACGGGGGTAACCTCGGCTTCCTTTTTGGTTCGTGGGATAGAAAGTCTTCCTACGCTTTGAGTTCTTCACACTTTTCATATATTTCATAGATATTCTTTGACTTTGAGAAATTATTCGCTACTTCGTACCTTAGTTGACTTCGTCATCGACAGCAACAGCTCGGTCTGCTCTTTCTGAGACTTTGTCTGCCACTTCGTCTTCGACGGTATCTTCCTCATTGTCAGTACTTGCTTTCCTTTCGCCGGTCGATCTCCTTCAGATTTTCCAGCCGAAAAAAGATCTTCTTGTCTCTCTTTTCTCCCGTCGCGACTTCGCCTTCGGAATGTCTTGGTCAGGATCCAATCCTTATGACTGGCCGTTTTCGGCTTTGCCTGGTCCTTCCGCTCGAGCTGACATGCCCTAGCTAGTCTTTGGATAGGAAAACGCGTCTCTCGAAACAAGGCAGACTTCTCTTCGAGCTATAAATACCCTCTCATTATAATCCGAATTTCTAATTGCTTCCATTATATATATATATATTTTTAAATACCGTAATTATCCATATAATCAAAACAAATAAGTGTATATAATGCGAACATGAAAAAACCGCAGTTGAAGAAGCAAGCTTTCATTGAACCCACTTTTTGGAGCAATTCATGTCACGAAGTATCAGGGTTAAAAAAAAGAAAGAAATCAAAGGGTTCATCTCTATGCGGAAATAAGCTTATGTCAAAAAAGGGTTGGAAGACAAAGTCGCGCTTGAAAATGACAATTCTGAAGAGCTGAAGAGAAATGGCATTGTCCCTAAAAAAAGAAGGCCCGGTAGAAAAGTTTCGCTAAAAACGTGTCCTAAAGAGATGTCGATTGTTTACGGTTCGACCCGGGATTGTAAATATCTATCGAGGATATTCTTTAAAGATATAATATAGTTAAGATTTGAGCTTAATCCTGGAAATGAGTATGCTTATCGCTGGGTTTTACGATGTTTTGTTTTTTAAATAAAAGAACTTGATATGATCGGGGCTACGCTTGTTGCATAGCATAATTTTAAGTTTTAAGAAAAGAGGACAGTTGGTTAGGGTAGAGCTACCCGGATTTTCTTTTGTTTCGTCGATTGCTATTCTTTGACAGAAGCATTCCACTTCTGAGGTGGAGTGGCGAACCCTTCTATCGAATCTCGAAGTAAGACTAGACAGACTAAAAGCGGTTAGTATCGCGATCTCCATATGAATGATCAGCAGCCAGTCATATAGACACGTAGAATTAACTACTATGTAGTGATCCCAGGGAAATGCTTTCAAGCTTGATTAAGAGGCCCTTCTAGTAGTCGTCCCATCAAAGATCTCAAAACGAGGTTTGTCGGTCTTCTATCACCAAGGTCGGCTATTCTAATATAAAAGGGTGCTGCATAAGCAAAGCTGGGGAAGAGCCCTCTTTCTATCATTCGTTGTCGCGAAAAAATGGAAGAATATAGAGCAAGCATATCTAAGACAAGATGAGCAGAATGTTTTAAGTAGCTGGCTTGACTTTGCTCCTCTTTTTTTTTTTCAGAGTCTATAC
>VHZZ01006336.1:58706-73617 GCA_009801015.1 Silene noctiflora | reverse complement strand
TTGTTGTGTTCGGACATGCTTTAAAGGTAGCCTCTGAGTCGAACACTTGTTTGCCTATATGTTGATCCTGTCGGACACTAGTGGTGAGATGCAAGTCACTAGTTGCGATATGATCCCCTTGTGTGAATTATTACTCATCTCATTAATTTTAATATCATGTTATCATGTTTTACTCGTAATTTATGAATCCTTGCATGCTAATACTTTTACTCATGTATGATTAGTCTCTCTTATTCCTTTATGATGATCATTATTGTTGTTTATATGAATTTCATCGTATCGTGGCTGGAAGGACCTTGAGTTACTCCCCACTGACTGTGGCATTCATGTTTTCATGAATGACAGGTACTAGTTGGTGACTATTTGGGGTAAGACGGTGGCTAGCGAGCAGTTTTCACCCAGGCCTTAGTTTCCAATTAGTAGACTTACCTTCTATTATTGTTGTTATTCGAGGGATATGTTTTCCCCAACACTCTTTATATTACCGCTTTGTATAACTTAACTATTACTTTTACTTTGCGCTTTAGTTATGATGATGACGCTTCGCTTTGGACTCATAAAAGTTTTTAAAATCTCGTATTTCCGCTGCATTTATTCGCTCTTGTGTTATATTTTGGTGTCTTAAATAGCGGGGTGTCACATCTGTGACTTAGTCTATGACTCAATTCTTGGATAAATATATACGGCTTGTGGACAAACTATAAATAACACATGCTATCAGGTCAATTAATAAATCAAGCAAACTCAATCTGATGTGTCACTTAATTGTGACTCGATCAAGCTAGTTCAAAACATAATACTCGTATTGTTCTATCGTGAAATGGGCGTGCCCAAGAAATGATATTGTCTTAACAAAACTCGTAACGTTTATAAATCGGTCGGAATTGGTATATTTTTGTCTCTTACTAAGATCAATTGTTGCATAGGAAAGCATGTTTTGATCAATAAGTCTCCCTTGTGACGGGTATATCCGTCACAAGCTTGTGATACGTCAAGTATCACCCACATGGGTAGATAAAACAAAAATAAGATTGCCTAGGTAATCATAAAAAGGCTTGTCTTTATCTTACCAAGTGAATTTTATTTGACCCATCACAAATTTGTGACGAATATTGCCCGTCACAGAGAATTTGTGTATTTTAACTAACCATGTTATTTATTTGTCATTGCCTCATTGAGAAATCCATATTGCCATCCTAATTCCTATTATTGGCGATTAAGTAATTGCAATATTGTCAAATTTCTTGGTCCACAAGATTAATGTGATCAAACAGCCCAATGACCTAGAAATATTAAATTCTCACACGAAGAAATTAGGTGATGCTATCATGGCTGAAATATCTCAACGTGTCCACAATACAATGACCAATAATAAAGATTCTAGATTAATTAATTAATTAATTAATGGTCGATAAGTGTGGCTCAACCATTTGGTATGGCACCGAGATTCACCTCTTTCTAATTATTTAGACGACAATATCTATTACAAGCGTTAAATAAAACACACATAAGTAGATAAAAATAAGTCATTTGTAATACTTTAGCCATTCTAATTTTATCTTATCTACTCACGTAAATAATACTTAATCCAACAAAAAATTGCGACAGATAACTCGTTATAAGAAAGACTTACGGATTTATTATAATACTACTGCCTAGTAGTATATATGTATACTACGCTAATGCTACTAGTAATACTCTAGAATAGAATCAAGGTGGACAATAACGTCCATGCCACTTAAATTATATTGTGAATTTGTGATAGGGACTAGCGTCCACGAGCTCACGATCATTGTATTTTTCATTTGACGCGTACCATTTGTCTTAGTGACGAAGTCTCTAGAAACTCAATAGTTTTCATGATCCTTTTCAAATTAAAGGACGTATCCGGTTACGAGATTACCCATTGTTTTATTTGACAGTGTATACTCTAACTTAAACAAAATTAACAGTATTATATCCTTAAAAAAATAACATTATTATAAATTAATGAAGTCAGATAATTCAATTTAGAGCATATGACAGAAAGTATACGGTTTTTGAACTAAAAATTACTCCAATACGGCAATAATCACTTAATTTGCACAATTAAATCACGAATCAATATTTAATATACGAAACGAAGGAAAGCGACTAAATAGCTCCAATCTCTCAACGTTCGCCAAGAAATAATGCTACAAATTAAAGAGAATTAATCATGATTAATAAGCTAAAATCGCAACAAAAATCATACGTTTAATGTCTAAAACAACAGCTACGACACCAAAGCACATGATAAACGAGTCATAAATAAAAACTACAAGTGAATGAATCTAGTTCTTACTTAAACTCGATAAAATTATACATAATATAACTTTTGTTTTAATCCCTACAAAATAACCTAATAAATGTAATTTACAAACTATAACATACATTACTAAAAGATTTACCCATCTATATTTGGCAAATACATTGAACACAACAATACAATTATAGATTTAAATATTTATTTATTTCAAAATACGAAGCATTCTAAGACACATGATAGAAAAATCGATATATAAGAATGAACTCGAAACCAAAATAAAAAGCAAACCAAACACTCCCGTTTCGATCTTCAGAAATCTCATTTATTCTCACATTTCATTTCATCTCACTGCTTTAGCAAAAGAGCCAATAGAACATAAACATAATTATCTCTGAGGGGAGAGAGAAAGCTCGAGACTGATATTGACAATGGCGGAACATCACGAAGAACACAAAGCAGATTCATTCATAGAAAAGATCGCCGAGAAAATTCACACTCACGATTCTTCTTCTTCTTCAGATTCCGATGACGATAAACCTTCCGCTTCTTCCCTCAAATCCAAGGTTTTCCGTCTTTTTGGCCGTGAGAAACCTGTTCATAAAGTCCTTGGTGGTGGTAAACGTACGTTTCTTTCCTCTTTCGAAACGTTTCTCTACCTCGTTACTTCTGTTTGTACACAAACTGTCGATTTCTTGAGCTTTATCCGTTAATGTGATGCTTAAATTTGGTCGAGATTTACTAAATTCGTCTGAGGTTGAGATGATCGTACGTTTTTGCTGTTTCGAAACGTTTCTTTTTCCTCAATTTTCCTTTTCTAGTTAGTGATTTCGTGAATTTATGGTGTATTTTCACATTTTGTGCTCTATGCGTTGATGTGATGCATAATTTTGGTTCAGATTTGATAAGTTCGTTTGATTTTGAGTCGATCGAATGTTCTTAGTTCGTTTTTTCGGGTGTATTTTCGCAATTTTGTGCTCTTTGGGTTGATGTGATGCTTAATTTTGGCTCCGATTTGATGAATTCATCTGATTTTGAGACGATCGATCTTTTATCCTACTTCGAAACGTTTCTTTACCCCATTTTTCCTGTTCTAATATAGTCTAGTAGTTACTAATGATTTATTCGTGATTTTGTGGTGTATTTTCATGATTGTGCATTATGCGTGGATGTGATGCTTAAATTTGGTTCAGATTTGACGAATTCGTCTGATTTTCGAATGATCGTATGTTTTACCTCTTTCGAAATGTTTCTTCACCTCATTTTTTCTGAGTTATACATATTGGTTATGTTAAATTGTATTTTCAGTTGTGCTTTATGTGTTAGTGTGAAGCTTAGTTTTGGTTCAGATTTGATGAATTTGTCTGATTTTTAGCTGATCGCACTTCTCACAACTGTTTACAGCCAAATGATCTTTCGTTTATTTCATCTTTACATTTACTAGAACTTCAGTTCAGATTCTATGAATTTGGTTGACTTTGATATGATCAGACTGTGTGCTTACTTTTGTTTGTTTGACTGATTACTTGAAGAAGATTGACTAAGCGGTGTAGGTTGGATTGATGATGATAGATCTATGTTTTTTGTGAATATGTGAATGGAAACCTTCATCAAATTCTTGAGATTCGGCAATTTGTTAGGAAATCAGTGTGATCACTAATTAATTAGCGTGATATTTCCGTTGCTACACTTGAGTGTTCATGTATTACATCAGTGCAAGATTTTGGGAGGAAACATGAAAGGTGTTCTTCTTTGAAGTGTTCCTGAGTACAGTTTCAAACACTTGTGAGGAATTTCAAATTAATCTTAGATGAGTGTGAAAACTGTTGCGATTGTGATTTAACAATGGTGATAGTTTTCTGAATAGTATATATAGACAAGTGAACTACCACTCTACCGGCCTTTCATAACAATCAATTCGTTAATTTTCTGTATGTCAAAATTGATACCGTTAGATGTTGTAGGTCTTTAAGTCTCTTAACTATGAAAGATTTTGAGGAGTAAAGTCTCGGAAGTGATATGACTAAAATTTTATAGGAATTTTCTCGGAAGTATGAAATAGCCTGACAATTCCGCTACTTTTTTACTGAATTGTTGAAGGATTGGAAGCTAGGCTTTTTGGGTGGAAAAGTAAAAAGTATCTACAAAACAGCTTCTCAAGTAACTTCTTTGAGCTGCCTAGTGCCTTTTAATGGTTTTGTTTATACGTGGAATCTCTTTGTGATCCCCACATAACTTAATAAAGATTCCTACATTTCTTTTTCTCCTTGATCTCAGCAGAAGTTAGAATATCGAACTCGTATGATAATAGTTAGAAAACAGATCTCGATTACAGTACTCTTATTTCATCTTCATCCTTGAAATTATTTCCATTCGCTAAATGAGTATAATTCACATCCATTTTGGTGCAGCTGCTGATGTGCTTCTATGGAGAGACAAGAAAATTTCAGCAGGTGTTCTTGGGGGTGTTACACTTGTTTGGATGCTATTTGAAGTATTTGAGTACCACTTGCTCAGTTTGATCTGCCACCTCCTGATTTTAACTCTTGCTGGGCTATTCTTGTGGTCCAACGCTTCGACTTTCATCCACAAGTAAGCAACTTGTCTCTAAATTGATTTGTGATGTTGCAAGAGTTACTGCCACTATATTCTTATTAATCATTTGGTACTTTCAGGTCACCACCAAAGATTCCTGAAGTACGCATTCCTGAAGGACCTGTCCTAGAAATCGCATCTGCTTTGAGATATGAGATCAACCGCGGGCTTGCTTCTCTTCGTGAGATTGCATCAGGAAGGGACCTAAAGAAGTTTCTCGCTGTATGTTGAACCTCTGACCTTAACCATAGTTACTACCTAGTAGATTTCGTTATTCCATAATTGTAAACCTTACTCAATGTTCCCATGTGCATCCTCAGGTGATTGCGGGCTTGTGGGTTTTCTCGATCTTAGGGAGTTGCTGCAACTTCTTGACCTTGTTCTACATAAGTAATATCTACTGTCCACTAATTCACTATTTCACTTGATACTCATATATGCTTCTCTACAGTATCTCATTTTCTGTTTTCTTGTTTGTTTTGAACCAAAAAAAAAGGCTTTGTTCTACTTCACACCGTGCCTGTGTTCTACGAGAAATACGAGGATCAAGTGGATGCTTTTGGGGAGAAGGCTATGATCGAGATTAAGAAGCAATATCTGGTATTTGATGAGAAGGTTCTAAGTAAAATTCCAAGAGGTCTGTCAAAAGATAAGAAACGGGATTAATGCGATGGTGTGGCTGGGAAGAAAAAGCTTATGTGGTCGAGCAGTCGAGCTTATGTTATATGCTCATCATGTGTAGTGTATTTTGTTAAACATGGGTAGGATTTACTTTATTTCCATTTTCAATGGAAGAAAAAGATTTATTACTTTTCGACTTTGCAGTACAATGGTTAAAACCAAATGACTAGCAATTATTTGCTTCTTATATTGTAAAGTAGTGGCGAGTTAATGTCATCTTTATGTTGTGTTGTATCTCAAAGAAACTCGATTTGTACATCCGAATCTCTTGCTTCGTAGAATATGCGTGTGCTTGATTTTGTAGACCCTTGGGATTTACAATGAGAAATGAATCGGTTTTTTTATTAGCCTAAAACTACAGCTTCTTGATCTGATATATCAGAGAACATGGAAATGGACAAATGGTTGCATAATTTGCTCTAATGTTCCATACAAATAGCTTATTTCAAAATTTTATACAGCCCCGAGAACCACTGATCTATTGCGCTTTGCATTAAATTTACCCTTGTAGCTCCATACATTCCAGAAAATTCAAGACCAATGGGGAGACAGCGATGAATTATACAGAGGAATGGGATGCATTATTTAACACAAATATGCAATTATTGTTTAAAATTCAACTCATTCAAACACCAGGAGTTCAAATGTAAGTATGTAACACACATCTACTAAAGAACACAGTAGAAAGACCACAATAGCTTAGGCGTACAGAGACATGACTGCAAACTGGGAGATAACAAGCGTAAATATCATGCAAGAAATGTCGTTCAAAAGTTAATAATAAAACAAGTGCAAACATCCATGAGCCTTACTGAACCAACATCTCCTGAGCTCACTGAACCAACATCTCCTGAGCAGTATCGATGACAGACAACCTTTTTTAGCATGTTTATAGAAAGTAAGTAAGCTGCTCCTTTTTCCTGGAGCCGCCTTCACCATACAGGTCATTCCACTGTTTCAACTCATTCATTATTGCTCCTCCAGACGCAAAGCTAGCAGCAACCTGCAAAATACCCACAGATTAAATTGATTACATTCACTCATATATGTCTTCAAAGAGAAGTCAGCTATCACACCAAAACTTACCTGATTCTTTGCCTGCCTAAAATCTTCCAGGTTAAGCGGTCTCAAGGAAATTTCTATCTCCTCTTTCCCTTCGCTGGTAGCCACAGTATCAGAATTCTGGGATTGTTCACTCTGCTTCTTCTCCTGAAGAGGGAAGTAATTTTATAGGAGAATTTCCTAGTTATCTACTAATCTAGTAGCAGGGTAAACTATAAAGATACGGTCAAACAGCGGGAGTAGGCATACCATATCCTTCAACCTCTCCTGCTGAATTAACTCCCTAACTGGCCGATAAGCAGCCGTTGTGCAGAGGTTCTGTCACAGATCATACGTATTATAAGTTATAAGCTATGCATTACACAAGAATCAACTTAAAGCCTTTCTTTAACTTTGTGAGAAGAAAATAAAAAAAATAGACAAAAATACCTTGAGATCACTGCCTGTATACCCTTCCGTCATAGTTGCAATTTCCTTGAAATCAAGACCATCTTCAACCTTCTCTTTTGACAAAACAGTTCTCAAGATTTTCTCTCTGCTCTCCGAAGAGGGCAGCCCTACCATTATCCTGGAAAATGAGCCAGCAAAGATATACATCAACAGTAAAATTCACGCTATTTTGCCAAACTCTAAGAGACGCTACCTCTATCAAAATTATCGTCGCATTTAGCTTTTGGTAATCAAATGATACCATTTTGGAGAATTACTTTCTCCTATACAATATGAAAACTGTCATATATTTTTTTTTTGATAGGATCACTTGTTTTGTATTATGTTTGTAAAAATTTGTAGTTGTCGATTATTGTGAAAAAATCTCACTCAAAATTGACTCCCTTTAACCACCAATGTGGAATGGCGAGAATATATAAATGGCGGGAAGGACTAATTTGAGGTGACAAGCGGGAGTTACCTCCGTTCAAAACGCCGTATAATTGCTTCGTCAAGGTCAAATGGCCTATTGGTTGCAGCAAGAACAAGGATTCTTTCACCTTGCTTTGTCATCAACCCATCCCAATGTGTCATGAACTCATTCTTTATCTTCCTCATAGCTTCGTGCTCTCCAACCCTACTCCGCTGTCCGAGCATACTGTCAACCTCGTCTACAAATATTATTGTTGGGGAAACTTTAGCAGCAAGGGTAAACAATGCCCTAACGTTCTTTTCATCTTCACCAAACCATTTTGATGTAATAGTAGACATAGACACATTTATAAAACTTGCCCCTGCCTCTTTGGCAATAGCCTTTGCCAACATGGTTTTGCCGGTACCAGGAGGCCCGAAAAGCAAGATCCCTCGACAAGGTTTCAAAAGTCCTCCACTAAACAAGTCAGGTCTACGAAGTGGAAGCATGACCAATTCTTGCACTGATTCCTTGATTTTATCCATAGCACCAATATCTGCAAATGACACTGATATCTCACTAGCTGGTATGACCTCTGGCCTGATTCGTTTCTCAAACTCATTGTCGGGAGGTGCTTCCTATCATCAAGATAAAATGTACTCTCTATGAGTTTAAAATGTTCATCGATTATCTTCTTTCTACACAAAAGTATGTTTTAACACTTGTTGGATGGATCATCTCATGAAAAGTGTTCAAAGTTTAAACGAAACAGTCACATGATTAGTCATGAGAATGGCCCACGAGATGGGTATACTTTGATAATTTTTGAAGGTTACCGGCTATATGGGTGGAGTGTTAGATTACATTGGTCGGTTTCACACTGAATTAATATGGGACTAATTGGTCAGATAATAACAGCAAATATGTAGTTGTGCTTACAGGGACTTTCGGACTTGCAGATGCATTATCCGTATCCTTAGTTGTGGAAGCAGACATGTCTACTTCACTTTTCTTTTCCACAGCTTCAGTTTCAGTTTTTGTTTCGGATTTCACTTCTCCACGTGTTTCCTATGTTGCATGATGACATGTAGGAAGGCCATCAGTCCTCAAAAGTTCTAATGTAAACATCAAATAATCATACATCTGACCAAAAAACTACCTTTGAAGGTTCAACACTTGTTTCCTTCTTTAAAGTATCCTTGCTTGTTGATTTGCGCTCATGAAACACACTCAGCCCATGGGCAAGACTATCACAGCAACAAAAGCGTAAATGCAAAAAAGAATTTAAGTGAAACAATTTTCTATTGGATCAAAAGGCAACAGACAAACAATAATAAAATTATATCACAGACCTCTGAGAAGAAATCAGGAGCTTTCCATTCCTGTATTCATGCTTATTCTTCATCAAATGATAAGAAATTGCTGATACTACAATTTCTTCAATGCATTTGCTGAGAAGCATGGTATCCGCCACATTAATAGAACTAAGATCATCACATTCAAGGTCATTTGCTGCTAGAACTTCAATAATGTGGTTTCGGTTGTCCTGACACTGAATCATCTTTATGTCCTTCTCCAACTGAGACTTCCAGCTAACTAGGTGAGTTTCTTCTTCTGGTGGCTTAATCTCAATGTTGTAGGGAAAAAGTTCAACAAGCATGTCATCAATATCACTTTCATCGCTTTCTGGGTATGTTCTCCTTGAACCCAGAACAAGTACCGCTCCTGAGAGTTTCTGTAGCATTTTCTGAAACAATCTGTAAAGCCTTTGGGATCTAGATAGGAGCATGTCAACATCTCTTATATACAAAATTATTGGATAAGCTCTTGATACAGAAGCAAGAACCTGAGCAGAACAAGAAAACAGTTAGCCATGAAGCTACTGACAGAGTAGTATTGGTGCATAGTGCATTAGGAAAGAATACTCCACCTTGTACAATGATTGTACAAGTAGCTTTTCATCAAATGACCAGCTGCTTGTCCGCTTAAGGTTAGCTGTAGAACAAGGGAACTGCTCATGAGTACAGAAATGAACAAGTCATTCAAAAGCAGCAATAAAACGCAAGAAACGCAGAACTACAAGTGCGGTTGAGCAAGAGAACAAGAGCAAGATATCTATCATTACTCTAGTCTCTAGGCTACAGCTTACTTGCGTCCACAAACTACCCAAGTCCTGAGGCCTGAGCTAAATCCCCCACAACAATCTTGTGATAAAAATCTCATTTGTCAGTATATCATCCTATTGAAATCTTATATAAACCCCTCAAAACACCCAGGGCCCCCTGGCTTAGACCGGCCATCCAACCCCACGCACCCCCTTTCCTCTAAAGTCTATTCGATCTCCAATTTTCAACCAATTTCAAACTCACTCGACAATAGAATCCGACCTGAAATAATTTACTTTATTTTCTCGATTATTATACGGGTATTAGAACATAATTATCATAGACCAGTCTTCTCAAGTGCTTTAGCTCAACAATGTGTTCTGTATGAGACGTTCTTACATGTTTAAACAATCCATAAAATTACGCATTCCACAGTTAATTAAATGGTCAATTGATTCATCTCACATGTAAGACCGTCTCATAAGTTGTGTTAACTGAATCACTCAGCATGGCAGGGGGCAAAGTAAATTACATTCAGTAGGGTGTTTCCATAATAACAAAGGCTGGCAAGGACCTGGATTGGCTGAAGTACTCTGCACAAGCATCTCATCAAGATTGGCTGTCGCTGAAGCATGTCTCCGAAGCTTTGGAGGATTGGACGAGCCTTCACTCCTACAACCACAGTGATATACTGATATGTGACATCATCTTCATTGACCGACAATAAAATAGTGAAATAATAGATACACATGTGAAGCAGTGGTGCTACCTTGAACCAGTTTCAAACCCACTGCCTTGACGACGCAACGTGCCTATTAGAAAATTGGATAAATAAACATGAAAAGATTAAATAAAGTGAGGATCGCACGATCTAATTGTTCATTTAAATGACATGGAGGGACACGATTTATTTTAGCTATTAATAGTTCCAGTCAACAAAGTACAAACCATAAACAAAGATTGTTTTAAATGTGGCTTTCGAATAACATAAAAAGAACGCCATATCATGCATTTACCCTCTTCCTTTGTGGGCAATATAGATCCAAGGAAACCAGACAGGCGCTCCAGAGTAGTTTCTGAGATGGTCCTCTTCAAGGACTACAAAGCAAATAATATCTCAAGCTTAATCATGAGATACAATATTAACAAGCATTGTGATACACACAAATCACAAAAACATGCATCATCAATCATCGTAACACAGTAACCTTTATTTTCCTTGTGTATATGTAAGATTTTATTAAGTACCCGTGCAGCAAACTGAGGAACTTACAGATTCTTGGTTGGCCCCATACTTGCTCTGTATCTGCAAGTCCAAAAAAACACTTTAAATTTTTTTGACTATAGCACAACTCTTCTGTTTAAATGTTTGTAATTCCTTCTTTAGTTTATGCGGCTCATTCCCGTCTTTAAAGCTCCCTTAAAGCCGGGCACAAGGTGAGTTCATTAAAGTAGAGGTTTAGTGATTTACTCACTTTCAGTACAAAGTCGGTGATATCCAAAAGAAGTAACTTCGCCTCAAAGAAATGCGCTAGTGCTTTTGCAAGCATTTGCTGGTAAAGTTCTGTGGATCATAAACATGAAGAATTAGGCGTGGAGCTTATAAAGAAATAAGTCAATAACAACCCTATCAAATTAATGTCTTGTCAGTTGAAAGACCAACCAGCAGGCCCTGATAACAAAATTGCCCGACTTGCCGGTGACAAGTTCCGAGTATACTTGGAGAAGTCACCTTTCCTCAAGTAAAAGCATGCCGCACTTGTTAACAGCACCCTTGTCTTCTCACTAGCGAAGCAATCAACAAGATTAGGCACCCCAATTTCCATTTTCGAAGGCATTTTATGAAAAACAGATAGCCAGCCAAAAGTTTTGCAAGGTTCGTTTGATTCAGCCATACACCTTCATAAGCTAATAACTAGGCACAAGTTATAGATTGTCTTCCATAACACAAACTAAGAGCTCGAAAAACACCAACAATAAGTGGCCAGACATCAGAAAATCAACAACGCAACAGCTTTATACTCCATAATAGTCAATACTAATGTTACTGTGAAATATTGAATATGATATATAACAAACCAACATATTTGGCCAGGTAAAGTTTTTATGCCAAGTTGCACGAGAACGTGGACAAACAATACTACTATCACGTCACTTATCTGCACAAATCTGAAGTATCTGATCAATAATGCAACACTTCAGTTTTTGTAAACTAACTGAAACTACCTACCATTTTTCTTGCTCTTCACCTTCCTTCGTATAGACACCCTTTAAGAGGAAAAATAAGTATACCGTATTAACAAGGAAAAGACTCAAAGATTCAATTCTTCCCGTCAGACTCTTACATATCGGTAATACAACGCAATTAATTATACATACAAATGGTGTAAACCCTCACCAGATTAAAATCTATACATTTGAGGATCTTTGGTTAATGGCATTTCACTGAGTGCAAGGTCTGCATTCATTTTATCAATTAATCCGACTCAAAGTACATTATTATGCTTCTACAAAAACAGCTTATGATAGTAATATTTGAATTTTGTTGATAAAACTGTGAATTCAACTATGATAATCACCTGTACTACATTGTTATTTGTTACTCACACTCGGCTACAAGGGTCGAACACGACACAATTTCAGAGTGTTGGATACAATTATTTTCCGCAAAGTTTTCAACTTTTTGATCCAAAAAGAAGTGTCGAAGTGTCATCTCATGTCGGACACTTCATTCAAGTGCCTGACACGCGACATGTGTCCCAAGAGGTGTGTCGGAGAAGCATACATAATCAAGCAACTAAGCAAGCATGTCCATCAATATCTACAACATACAAACATTAAATAAAACCGTATCCAATTATCCACAAGCGTTAGTCATCAGTGACAGACTCACAGGATATGCCACATACACAGACAAGATGGAGAAGAATAAACTAATCAGTAGATATAATCAATAGGATATTCTAGCACGAACTTCCACACTGCCACATTCCTATTCTCGAGGAGTTTGAATTATTAAAAAGTTGCTGAGTCATCACATTAAACTCAATAAACAACTTCAAGATCTCAATAAATTCAAAACTTCTCATATTACTAATGTAAATTTATGAGGCTGGATGAGTCCTGGATCCCCCCTCCTACAAACATATACTGTATGATTTAACTTTCACATGAGGTTGTCAAAACCGAAAATGAGAGCCAGAAGTAAGCCACATGCTTGTTCGCAAGTAGAGCGGATTTACATACAAACAACAAAATGGCAAAAAGTAGGGTAATTGGGTAAACAACTCAAATCATAAACCGATCTATTATCTACTTGCAAAGAAATACAATAATGGATGGAGCAACAACTGCTTTGCAAGGGGTAGCAATCCAAATTACAATACATTGCGAGAAAAAAATGAAGACATCCCAAAGTTCTTGTTAGTGATGATATATTTTGGACCTTCGGAGCCTTGCCGGACAATCAAAGTAGTATTGACTATTTGACTATGGGTTATGATCGAGTTACTGGACACGGAAGACCTGAAGTTTCAATCAAAGTAGTATTGACCATTTGACTATGGGTTATGATCGAGTTACTGGACACGGAAGACCTGAAGTTTCAATCAAAGTAGTATTGACCATTTGACTATGGGTTATGATCGAGTTACTGGACACGGAAGACCTGAAGTTTCAATCAAAGTAGTATTGACCATTTGACTATGGGTTATGATCGAGTTACTCGACACGGTAGACCTGAAGTTTTAAAAGAGGCATATACCACATAAGGTGCGAGAACAAACTTGGGATCTCTCATCCACAAACCACTAATCCTTACCGCTAGGCCACACCCCATAAGCATCTACCAACTACCATTAGGCCAAGACAACTTTGGTTCTAGTAACATGTTAATCAAACAAAACTGTTAGTACACTTAATTGATCATTACTATAATTAATATTGATCTAGAAATTGGCGTTAGCTTGAACAAATGTAATTCACAAGCAGTAAAGACACTTTAGCCATTAAATCTTATGACGTCATTTCGTTCATTTTATTATTATTATTGATGATTCTGAATGACAATTCATGTTAGCCAACCGCAAATCATTTTGACATTATAACAAACTTGTTGTTGTTAGATAATATGCCCATTTTAGATCTAAAAGTTAGACATAAACAGAGTAACGCCCGAAATAACACTAATTTCAAAAAAAAAAAAATAGAAAATTCAGCTCGCTTCATAAGAGATCAAGAGATTTGATAGTAATAAATGAATGTTTTTTTTCTAAATAAAGACCGTTTGACGGTGTAAGACCGTCTTTATTATAGAATTTGTGGATCGTTAAACACATCATTAATTATCGTGGAACTGATGCACTTTTAAGGAAATTACTATAACAGTCTCCTAAGAAATCGTCTCACGCAAAACAAACATAACGTGAGATAAAAGACCGTCTCATATAAGAATTGACGAGGAAATTAAACGACAATCACGTCTATAAAAACGGCGATTTGCGTAGAAGATTATATACCTGAGATAGTAAGGAAACTCATCAAAAGTAACTTTACCATCCCGTCCATCAATAATTGACCTCAGTAACTCTTGCTCCATTTTCTCAGCGGTTATTATATTCGAACCCGGACTATTTCCGGTCCATTTGCTCATTGTTTGCCCTGAAGCGAGCCCGATCCCAACTCCGACTCCGATTCCGACTCCTACCGCTGACATCAGGAGGTTTTTCTGGTCCATTTTTTCCCCCCTTCAACCTTCACTATGCTTTCCTCTCCAAATATAGCAAGTACAGTATACCACTAAATTTCCAAAACGGTTTCTTATTTTTGTAAAACAACAAAAAAAACTCAAAATAATGCAGAAAAACTCAAAAAAAAAAAAAAAATATATATATATATATATATAAAAAAACTATTAAGAAATTTTACATGAAAAACAGAGATAGTAAGAGTATGTTGAAGAAATAAAATAGGCGGGAGAATTGGAGAAAAAATGGAAGATAATAGAAGGAAGAGAAAGAAAAGGAACCCTAGGTTTAATGGCGGCAGATAAAGAAGAGAAGAGAGAGATATAAATGTGTAAGAGCAGAAGCGGTTGCTGCAAATAACAGAGAGTAGTGTGTGTGTGTGTGTTTTTGTGTGAGTGAGAGAGAAACATAAACTGTTGGCAAAGTACGACTATTTTTTTTTGGTTTTAAAATTTATTGGATTGGATAATTTTGGGTAGGCAAGGCATGTTAAAATCAGGATTACTAGTCTTAAACCCGTGCAAATTGCACGGGTACGTTATTTCAGAAGTTGTTATTATAAAAAATTGTAAACATAGACTAAATTTTATATAAATAC